>JALLBA010001462.1:0-17757 GCA_036939675.1 Cyclostephanos invisitatus
GGCGATGCAGGCGATCAGTGACGACGTGCGCAAGAAGGCGATGCAGGCGATCAGTGACGAAGTGCGCAAGAAGGCGATGCAGGCGATCAGTAAGGGGAGATATGTGCAAAAGTCGGATAAAAGGTGATGGATGAAATTGGGGGGGGGTACGCAATAGCACTAACATAAATAAATTCATAGCACTAACATAAATAAATTCATATCCTTAAAACTAATGATCGGCAGCCGGCAAATGGACATACGCCGTGATCCCCGAGACATGGGGCACCTACCGATACCGTATTACCCCCGTCACCCAACTGGAACATTGATCGCGATGGCCTTTTCCGCCATGGTCGAATTGTTCTTTCATAGCTCTATTTTATTGAATACACTAATGGGGGTTGAATGATTCCTATGCATGTAGAGACAAAAAACGATACGGAGGTCGCTAAATGGGGTCGAGGGGGGGGGGATTGGTCTTCTGCAGCCTCCCCTTTTTGGGTGTCGTGGTGTTGCTTTTTTGGGTGTCGCGTGTCGCCTTGTTGCAATCTACTGCCACGTGTAATGATACCTCCTCTACTTCCCGACCGATGAATGCCCTCGCCAAAATTATTCAGCGATAAAAAATCCCCCTTCTTATCGCTAAAATCGGTCGGTGTCGCCCACTCTCCCTTTACACGTGGATCCGTTTTCGAAAATGATCGAGGAGAAAAAAACTCCGCACCACAAATAACACAGCATCATCACAGTCTTCTCATTTTTTGTCGTCCCGGCTGACCCCCCGCCCACTGTCGGCCGGCGAGCTTTGTACTTATTGTTATAACTCCTTGGGCAATCGCAGTAAGGGTGGAGGAAACTCGAAGGGGATCATCGTGCTAGTAGAGAGACGGGACAAATGCCGCCGCGCACGAGAGCCCAAGTCGTCGTCGCCTACGTCTTCGTCGTCGCCGTCGTCATCGTCGTCGTCCTAGTCGATGGCGTCTCGTCGCTCGTCCAATTCGCGCCACTCTCCTCGCCTACGACGAAGATGAAAGCGATGACGCGCCGTCGTCGCAACGACGTCTGCATCAGCCGAGCCGCAGCATCATTTGCCACGACGAATGCCAATGCTGCGACTGTATCATCGTCCAAACGCCGCGTCTTCTCGGCATTGCATCTCGGGCCGATGGACGACCTGTCGGATTACGGGAGGGGGAAGCAGAATTCGGAATTGGACAATCTCGTATCGAAGCGGGAGGCGATCAAGAGGGCCAAGATCGCGAATATCAAGCCGATGGACGACGAGCCGCGAATCGACGACATGTCCGACGAGGAATTGCGGAACATGCTCAGGGCCAAGGAGGAGGAACGGGCGAGCGGCGGCGGCGGCGGCAGGGGTGGGGACGACGACCTATCCCTCTTCGCCATGCCAGAATTCAAGACCAGGAGGTCGTCTTCGAATGCCGATCGGAGGGGATTGAGCAGCGGTAATTACGGAGGCGACGTGGTCGGGGGGGGAGGCGGTCCCGCCGTCAATAACGCCGATGGGGGTGGGGGGGATAACGACAACTCTTCCGCGGGGGACGACGAGGATTCGGGACGGGGGACCGTGTTCGTGGATTGGACGGCCGATTACGACGACGAGAACGAGATACATGTGCCGAATCGAATCGGATTCACCGTAATGGAATGGGGGGACGTCAGGAAGGGATATGTCGATGGGAAGTTGAAGAAGAAGGATAGGGCCTTGGGACGTTTCAATAAGTCGGATCTCAAGGTGAGAGAGATAATCGGCCTCTATGGCCTGTGGCCATAACATCATTTTGGACCCTCGTTTTGGTTTCGTTTTTCCCCATTTATTTACCCCTTGCGACCATTTTTTCTTTCCAATCCACCCTTTTACTCGCCCCGCCCCCCCCCCCCCATGCGTAGAAAGCGTACGAAAAACTGCAGAGGAGCGGCGTATCCTTCGTGGAGACCTCCGAGTCGTATTCTCCCATCGCCGATGCCCTCCTCAACGAATTCCACTCGACGTGCAATTATGGCGATAACGACATCGGTCCGTTATTGGCGTCCACGTTCCCCAATCCGTGGAAACACGCCATCAAGAATCACGCATTCCTACCGAGACGTGGCGCGTCGGCGATCGTCAACGCCGCCGAATCCGCATGCGAACGCCTTGGATCGTCGTCGTTGGGTCTGTACCAGATCGAGAATCCCCGTCCGTTCTATCCCGGGGGCGGATCGTCGGCACTCGCCGAGGGCATGCTCGACGTGATATCCGACGATCACGCACGGTACGTCGGATGCGTCAACTTCCTCGACGTGCGTAAATTGGCGAAGTTGCAAATGAAACTCAAGGCTGGGGGGGAATTCGTTGCCACGAATCGATTCGATTTCAGTTTGACGAATCGAGCCAATTTGGGACTCATCGCCGCTTGCAAGAAGATGGGCATCACGCCGCTTTGCACTAACGTGTTGGACGGCGGATTGGCCACCGGAAGGTACACCAGCACGAATCCGACGGGGGGGGAGGTATCGAAGAAGGAGGGCGATCTCGGTCCGTATCCCATTAGGAAATTGGAGAAACTCGACGTGCTCTTTCGGGCGCAGGACGGTCTCAGGGAGAAGGTCAATCGACGCATCGGCGATTCCTTAGTGAAGTTCAACGATAGCGTCGGGGGCGGGCAGGTCCCGAGGATCAACCGCGACGTGACGACGACGCAGATCGCGATCAATTACATTAGAGCGAAGGGCGCTGTGCCCATAGTTTCGGTTACGAGCGTCAGGATGGCGAACGAGCTGTTGGGGTGCCTTGGATGGGAATTGAGCGAGGAGGAGGTCGACGAGCTCGACAAGGCTTGCAAGTCCTGCGGGGTGTGAGGGCGGGGAGGTAAAATAAAACTAACCCCAGAATATA
Organism: Cyclostephanos invisitatus; assembly: GCA_036939675.1. Classification (NCBI taxonomy): domain Eukaryota; phylum Bacillariophyta; class Thalassiosirophyceae; order Thalassiosirales; family Thalassiosiraceae; genus Cyclostephanos; species Cyclostephanos invisitatus. Next base: position 2,882 of record JALLBA010001462.1, read on the forward strand.
TACGAGTGACGACGTTTGCAAAATAATGATAACGCTTTTTGCTTCGCGATTTTACATCTAACGACTCCGTGCTCCAACGCATCGCAGATCAAAGTGGAATCATGACGAGGCAAATGCTCACTTTTGTTATTGCCATGTTAAAGCACATTAGCAACAATCATCATAACGCCTAAGGCCTACCTGTATCAACTGTTTTTATACTCACACTCGAAAATTTCAATGATCACCCAGAGAAATCAAGGGGGATCCAACATTGAGGAGCACAACAAGATGTTGATAAAGTAATTTACCCTATATTGTTACCAAGATCCTTTCGAAAAGTGCAATAATACCATCTCCCCCGAATTCATTTTCCCCTTCAGGAAGAAAATCGTGAGATTCGGGGAAAGTGACGACAATCTCTCCTAAACCTAAACAATTGGAGTTGCACCATTGCCAACTCTTGCTTTGCGACTGGACTTCCAAATCCAAGTGCAGATTTCATCCTCCTCATTGGAAAAGTCAAGGGCCGTGGCAGATGGACATGGGATGGGTGATTGAACAGTGGTGGCACCACCAAGGTTCATTCACTGATTGCGCGACTCAATGCCAATTTCCCCGTCGCGTCCACCGTTGGAACATGCGGATGTGGCGTCATATTCCTCTACAGCGGGCCGGGGGGGCTCATCCGCTTCTCCCCCGGCAGTGGCATGAGGCTTCGCACTGTGCTGTCCGCGACTATCTCCACCACGAACGGCGCCATCGTTGCGCCCATTGTGGCCGTGGGGTGTCACCACCATTGTACCACGCCCCCCGAGGTTAGGGTTGCTGCACCCATTGTGGTTGAAGGGTATCCTCATCGCGCCATGCCGGGTGCAAACTCCTCCCTGCCGGGCGCTATTCGTGCATCCCTCATGGACGCAATGCTTCACAATTGTGCCATGCCGGATGCAAACTCCACCCTTCTGGGCATAATTCTTGCATCCCCCGTGGCTGCAACGTGTCACAATTGCACCATGCCGGGCGCAAAGTCCTCCCTTATGGGCATACTTTGTGCATTCCTCATGGCGGCATAGTTGCATTCTTGCGCCATGTGTTTGGCAAAGTCCTCCATTCTGGACATACTTCATGCATCCCTCGTGGCTGCAGCGTTTCACAATCGCGCCATGCCGGATGCAAACTCCACCTTTTTGGGCATACTTCGTGAATCCCTCATGGTGGCACCGTTGCCTTTGCCGGATGCAAACTCCACCCTTCTGTGCACAATTCTTGCATCCCTCATGGCGGCATAGTTGCCTTCTTGCGCCATGTGTGAGACCAAGTCCTCCATTCTGGACACACTTTGTGCACCCCCCGTGGCTGCGACGTTTGTTCGCCATCTAGCCTATACGACTTGTGTGGTTGGTGCAGCCCTCTCGTCTGTTGATTCTCCTTGCATGTTTGTTATTAGGCTGTGATTTCTTTGAACTTATAGCAGTTTTTTACATTTACAAAAGACGGTGTTGAACTTATTTTCCTTCGCAAGTCCTTGTTTCGTCGTTATTTGTGTTTTCGACGCGAAAAAAGTGATTTCTTTAGACGGACGCACATTTACACACTACAAAGTGACCATTTTCTATTTGTGTGTTCGTAAATTTTATATGTCGACACAAATAATCTTCCACCTGGAACTTTATTTGTGCTACAAATACAAAACTCACATATACAAATAGACCTCCGGACGCTAAATCCACGCCAAATTATCGCAACAATTCGCCGATTCCGCAGCCAATCATTCACACGTGGAAGACCATGGACATCTCTTCCGGACATCTACTCCCGTGCTATTTACTTTTGATAGACCATCACTGTAACCTCTCCCTGGTTCCAATTATTCTCAAATCTCTCAATGGATTCCTCTCTTCACGGTGATGCTTTCCCGTCGAACGATTTCTCCTCAGAGTTCCAGTTTGGCTGTGCATTTGGGTTTGACGGAGAGTTCGATTTTGGGTTTGGGGGGGACTTCAACTTCCTCAGCATGCACAAGAATGGATTTGGTGGCTCTCCACTTGGTGACGATCAATTTGAGTATGATGGCGTCTCGATCGATCACTCTATCGAAGATTATGTGGCATTTAGGCGCCATCGTCGTCGCCGTATTCGTCGTACTAATCGCCATTTTCGAATTGAGAGTGTCAAGAAGTCCTGCTGGAACCTCCAGTTTCTCAAGCCTGGAATCACGCGTGAAATGATGCACGAGCTGTCCAGCTCCGACAGGTATGGCGATTTTCGCCACTATTTCCGCATGCCACTTTTTAAGGTGGAGGAGTTGACCTCCCTTTTAATTCGGCGGGGGTACATCGAGCAACCGCGGTCTCACTTCCGGTGAGGAGAGTATCGCGAGAGATCAGAAATTTTAGTGATGTCTGCTCTTTATGTGTTAGGGAACGGAGCCTCGTTTCGTTCATTGCGAGCGCAAACGAACATCTCCATCTCTGAGTGCCGCAAGTTTTTTTTACGTTTCGTTGACGCGATGGTGGATATGAAAGATGAGTTCATATACTTGCCCCGCAACGTTGGAGAGATGAACCGGTTGGAGCGTGATTATCGTGAGGTTGGGTTGCCTGGTGCGTGCGGATCTGTTGATGTTGTTCACATCAAGTGGGGTTGCTGTCCCACAGGAGATATCAATCGCGCCAAGGGGAAGGAGGGGTATCCAACTTTCGCATATCAGTGTATTACCGATTTTAATCGGCGAATCATTGGCATCCACGGCCCGACTTTTGGATCACGCAATGACAAGGACATTGTCAAGACCGATCCCAACGTAAAAAAGGTAGGGCAGGGATTTATGAGCAGATGCTATTGTCGATATTACGACGAAGATGGCAACGTGAGGACCTCAAAAGGTATGTACCTCATTTGTGACAACGGGTACTTGACTTGGCCGACAACTATTTGCCCCCACGCGCACTTTGATAGCACAACGCTGGAGGGTTTGTTTTCGACTAACCTGGAGAGTGTGAGAAAGGATGTGGAGTGCACATTCGGCATTCTGAAGAAATGCTGGAGGGTGCTTAACAATGGCATCCTTTTTCGTGACATCGATGTTTGTGACAAGGTTTTTACCACTTGCTGTTGCCTACATAATTTTTTGCTCAATTTGATGGAGAGGCATAATATTTGGGTTGGGAGGGGAGGTCCGCTGGAAAACGATGGAATTTGGCTGAGTGGAAATACCGTGACCGATCACGATATGGACGATACGAACGCTGTTCTCGCGAATAAGTTTGTAAGGAGACAAGCAATTTTAGCAATGCACCTTCGAGTATCAAGGGAAATAGGCCCCATTGGAGAGGGAGAGTAACTGTAGGTTTTAAATAGATTATTATTGATTAGATTAAAGATGTCATTGACATAGAATCCCCCCCCCCACCCCCTACTCGTCATCGTCGTCGTCGTCGTCCATTCTCATCTCTCCCTACTCGTCGTCGTTGTCATCGTCGTCATCGTCGTCATCACCCCTCGTGGGAGTTTGCATCAGGTCTACCAGTGGAGGTTGCTTACGAGGAACAACCTGTTCGACTCCGGGCATTTTTATCACCAACGCCGCAATCATCCTGTCGTACTCATTTTTCCCGTGTACCCCGACAAGTATTTCCTCGTTCTCTCGCATCACCTTAATCTGCTGCACAATTGCATTGATCTGGTTCTTTGCCACCTGCGAACGCATACCATCCACCCTTGCCTTTTTAATTTGGTGATCGACGTCGCCTAACTTTTCCACACCCTTTCCCACTGGCCGAGCAGCCTTCGCAACCGCACGGACTTCCTCCAATGCTGCCTTCTTCACCTTGCGCCCTGATTCCCTCGTTGCCCCCGCCGGTGCAGCTTTTGGATCGATGTTCAGGTCAGGGTTACTCTTGTGCACAAAACATGCAAGCATATACTTGCATGACTCCGCAGTAATCCACCAATTCTCTGGGACTCGAGCAATGACAGAGTCGATATCATTGTAGTCGATTCCCTCTTTGTTCTAATGAAAACAGGGAGGAGTTTGTGAGAAGTTCTGCAGATCACAGCATAAGGCACAACAGAGAATCTCACCGGAGTATCCTTCGCCCAAAGAGCAGCAATGTACGGCTTCTTCATGTGCTTGATCTGATTGGATCCACTTGGCAAGTCAGACATCTGACGGACTCCCGGAAATTTGTACCAGAACGATCGGAAGTCGGCAGTTTCACATTTCCACTTACGCAACAAACTGCGACCAGATAAATCCTTCTTACCGGACTTGAACCTATGCAGCATCTTTGCGCGCACCGAGTCGCTCTCGAAGTGTTCATCCTCAATGTCATGAACAATATTGACATACTTACCAAAGATACTAGCCTCCATGTCCGCAGTCCTCATCGTGTCCATATTGCGCACAAGAGTAAACATCTCAAAAAGAATGGCCCACTCAACACACTTTCTGTTCGCGTCGCTAATTTTGTTTCCATCCATATAATAACGCAAACGCTCGAGGAACGAAAACTTATTAATTTCAGCGTCAGGCACGCTGTCGGCGTCATCATCATTGGGGAAATCAATATCGAACAGGTTGCCGATAATAATCGCCGAGACATCGTCATCGTCCTCATCTTCATCTTCATCCTCGCTCGCTTCGTCTAGCGGCGAAAGTTCGGCGGCGGCGGGAATGTTTAAACTACCCAAAGTAGAACTGTCCGATCCCATGCTGCGATCATTACTGCGAGCCAAGGCAGTACGAGCCAAGGACGAGGCACCGCTGCGAGCCAATCCAGCACGGCTACGAGCGGTGGTGGCGGTCGTGGTGGATGCAGCCTTCTTCGCCAGTTGACGAGGGGAGGTGCGGGTTGGGGGAGTTTCACGCGCCATCGCTGCTTTGCCGCGCTGACGCGCAGCTGTCACTGCAGGATGCGACGAGCTGACAGACACACGTGAAGGATCCATTTCGCCTGCTGCTAGTTGCTTCTTGTATCGGTAGAACCGAGCCGACAACTTAGACACTTTCTTCGCGACACCAGCGCTATCGACAACAAATAATTCTGTGGTTGGCATGATTGATGGGGGAGGTGGCAGAAAAAGGGAGGAAATCCCGAAATGGAAGTGGCGGGATTAGATATATGTGTGTCCGTGTGTTCGCGCATAAAAAACCCTAACCCTTGCCAAAAAAACCACACCTCACAAATAGAAAATACATAAGACAGTGTCTGAAATATTTGTTCGCAAAGGTTCGTCCGTGGATTGGTAAATTTGCTATGAGTTCAAAGAAATCACAGCCTAAAAAAATCACAGCCTTACCGCAACCGCTACACTCACCGAAAAAGGCCTCAGGGCTTTGCCGGGTGCGATATCATATTATTATCGTACTTCGCTCAAAACTCATAACACTTTCACACTCTTTTCTCTCCAAGAGGGAAGAGGAATTCACCGCCTTTAAACATGGCATCATTTGGCGTGCGCTTCGGTCGTGCACTTCTCATGGTCAGAGGTTCCAACGGGGTCGCTGCGGCCGTTAACTTTTATCACAATGGATTGGGAATGGCGGTTATCAGGCATACTGATAACTGGGCCGAACTAACATGTCCTGTTGGTGCGTCCACCACAAGCACGTCACAAAACGCAATTGATCCGATAAATTTTCATCTCAGTATCCAATCCTGCGAATCGGAGGCACCGCTGGCCGTCGGCTACTCTCCCTTCCTCAATTTCGACGTTGATGATATGGACTCGACCGTGGCTCGATGTGTGCAAATGGGCGCGAATCTTGATGGGCCGATACAGTACCCCGCGCACGGAAAAGTCGCAGCACTGAGGGCGCCGGACGGTCATATGATTGGCCTGTACGAGCCAGCAGTGTAGGGATAGAATTCGATTTTGAAGTATGTCTAGCATTCAGGTCGCTGATGGGCAGCTGTTTCTGATCATTTCCGCCCCCCCTAGCCGCACTATCACCTATGTCTCAGCATGATTTTTGCTCATTTATCGAAACCTGAGTATGAAGCCTTCTAGGTGACCAGGAAGCTTGGATACCGGTCAGCTTTAGACAGTTCTTTACTGGTTAAAAACGATTGAGGATGGTATTTCTCGGATGAACGAGAATATAACTCAACCCTGAAGGTTCGGAGTGCAGGATTGTTGCATCGATTGTTGAGAAAATGAAAGAAAACGAATCTGCCGAAGACCATCATGCCCACACCCACACAATATCTCTGACCAGCTAAATATATCTGTCCAAAAGTTTCATTGATCTCAGCAGATTAAATTTTTTATGAGGATTGATGAATTAGGTTTTTAACTCCGAGGCGCTGTGGAACTTTGTTCTTATACTTTCGTGTATTTCTGCTTTATGTACTCACTAAGCTTCACAAACGCTCGTTTTCTGTGTGAAATGCTATCCTTCTGATCACCTGTCATTTCGGCATATGTTAGTCCTGAACCGTCGGGTTCAAAAATAGGATCCCACCCAAAATCAAGGGCACCTCTTGGACGGACTATCTTCCCATCTGTTTTGCCAACAAAAGTAAACACTTCCTTCCCCGGACCCGCGCAAAATGCAACTACAGTTTGAGCATAACCCGACTTATCCTCAGAAAAAGATATCATATCATTCAACCCATCAAGGCCATTCTTCTCTAAGAACCATTTTACGTAGATGCCTGGCATGCCATTCAACGCATTGAAACACAGTGATGTGTCCTCCGTGATGACTGCGCCGTTGATTCCCTTCGCAGCCAGTGCACACTTCTCCTTGGCAACGAGGATCGGATCACCCTGCAACTCCGGCAGGTCGATCTTGTAATTTGTAAGCGTGAATGGGAGGCCGCCACCGGCTGCAAGAATTCGTTCGACTTCTTCTGCTTTCTTTTTATTGCCAGTGACAAAGGCAACAACTTGCTCACTGTCCAAGCTGTCATTCGGCTTGATTTTCTTAATGATGTCATGGCGCCTTGCTGAAGCAAACGGATCTGCTATTGGTGGGTCTGAAAATGATATATCCATGGAATCGGGGACGCTCGAGTCGTCTGATACATGAATGGCATCGCAAGCAATGTTAAAAGCTTCTTCGACAACTTCGGCGGTTTTGCCATCTTGACCTTTCCCGTCCACCCCCCAAATGAGATGGAGTGCATCCCAGGATGGTTTAGAGTGAAGCAGAAGGTAGTGGTTCTCTGGATTTTTCTTGTAAGAGTAAGCACCCATTATTGCTGACATGGCGAGGCGACATGTCATCAGGAGACGTAGGTGTTTGCGTTCATCAGGCGTAAGAGGATATTTGTGATGAAAGCCACGCAAAATAGCACATGCTGCGGAAATTGAACGCTTGCCCTTTCCATAAGATGTTAAGAGGGCATAAGCCATGGCTGTTGTCACGTCAAGAACTCTCCAACTTTCGCAAAAAAAAAGAGGAGACGAAATGATGGTGAGACGAATGTTCAACTGAAGGCCAGTGCATTACATGCAATAAGAATGATGTACAACCGCCGTCGTCATGGTGTTCGCCATGTTCCTTCGTGAAGGAGGCGATCCATGATAGCGTTGACGGTTATCGGGGGCTTTAATCCCGGAAAGTGGTTTGTTATTGCTCATTGAAATGAAGTTCCTAACACGGGTTGCGAGATATGAGAACTTAAGGTCCCCGACAACTTTCGTCAATCGGCTGACCGGTTTTGTCCTCCTCATAGCTAGGGACTCTAGTTTAACGAGCACTTGGAAGATATTGCGAGTGAACAAGAGATCGTTCTCTATCCTCACCTGTATAATGAATCGCCGAAGTCAATTACTCCAGAAAGCATCATGTCATCACCTATAATCTATTAGTTGTGACAGTGTTAGTTACGCTGAACGGTGAGGGATAAAAGGTTAAGGTATGATATCTGCTAGACTTACAAGGTTACCATCATTGAAATCTCCATGATTGATTCCCATACGAAGTTTTTCGCCTTCGTTCCCGTCCACGATTGTCTTTTGGAATTGGTCTAGAACATTAGTCACCAATTTTCTCCGGTCAACATCATCGATGTGAACAATGAAGGGCCTTGCGTCAAGTAAATTTCTACAATCCCATGCAAAATATCTCTTGGATTCTTGAATTAACTCAGAGTCGGAAGTGGCGAGATCATCGAATGCGCTGCATATGCGACCCAAGCATGCTCCGGCATCGAGCAATGTTTCCAATGGGAAACATTTGACGTCGCAAAGGGGCGTTCCGTGTACCCAGCTTTGCAGTCGTACGACAAGCTGTTGAGGACAATGTTCGGCACTGATCACGGATAGTTCGCGGATGCAGACTGAGAAGTCATCGGTATCAGAATCAGGGATGACGTTCTTGACAGGTATTGTTTTCCCCGTGGTGACATCGTATTTAGGTGCAGACAGGTGTACGTAGATGGCACTGTGAAGGTCGATAATGCACCCATCGTCTACGCCGGAGGTGTCGGTAACTTCTAACCTTGCCCGCTTCTTTGCGTGTTTGGCAATATACTTCTCTGATTCCACGCCATTGTAAATCTTTAACAAAGCCTTCTCGCCATCGACCTTCACCAAGAAGTTTGCGTCGTCGTACGAGACAAGCTCCTGTAGGACTTCCGCCCTCGGCAACAGTGCATGACCATCTAAGCTGAAGCCATCTGCAATGTAGAAATCGACCAGTAATGATAGCGCCTCCTCTTCTGTGACCTTTGGCTTCAAGAGCTTGCGACGGACTTCGTCTTGTGTTGCGCCGTTTGTGGACATGATGTCAAGAGTACCTTGGTACAATTGAACTGAAAAATGAAAAATGAAATTGGGTGGACGACGACAGACAGACGGAGGATTCAAGGAAGAGAAATGGATGGGGGGGAAAGGAAACTCTCATTAAAAATCTTCGACATTCTCCTTACCTCTCTAAAATCTAACTTTTGCACTCGACCATCTCCTTGATATTACGATACTCAACTCAACGACGCTTCTTCTCAACATCATCACCATCATGCAGGTAAGTCCTCTATCCTCATCCCAGTAAGGAAGAAATGATACTACATTCTTTTTACTCGTCATCATCGGCTCAAACGCCATCGTGTCCTTTCGATCGGTCTACGCCAAAGATTTTTGTCAAGACTCTCACCGGCAAGACCATCACCCTCGACGTCGAGCCCTCCGACACTATCGACAACGTCAAGACAAAGATCCAGGATAAGGAAGGCATCCCCCCCGACCAGCAGCGTCTCATCTTCGCCGGAAAGCAGCTCGAGGACGGCCGCACCCTCTCCGACTATAACATCCAGAAGGAGTCCACCCTCCACCTCGTCCTACGCCTGCGCGGAGGACACTGCCAGGTGCCATGCGGTATCTTTGATGACCCCGCCATCGTCGCCGAGATAAAGCAGGCCGCCGATACCATTCGAAAGTCCATGGTCCAATCCGGCGACCTTCACAGCGGCCTCGCGGGAGAGAGTTCGGCTCAATCCCTCAACCAGATGATTCGCTGGGTCATGACGAAGGAGGAGCACTGCTCGAAGATTATCAAACTCATTTCCGAGTACTGCCTTTGCCAGAGGGTGAAGAAGGAGGTGTTTGCGAACGATAAGGACTATGTTGAGGCACTGAAGGCTCATCATGCCGTTATGCAGGCTGCGATGAAGTGCAAGCAATCCGTGGATACGGCGGCGGCAGATGCACTTGATCATGCCATCGGGGATTTCAGCAAGATGTACCTCCCCAAATGAGTGTGTGCGGGCGTTTATGATCTGCCCATGATATTAGAAGGGTGCAGGAGGTTTGCCGCAGGGGACTGTTCTACCAGACATAAAATAGGAATACCTAAATACTAAGTACGATATGGTAGTATTTTCTACTTACTTGCTTTTTTCTTCAACTTCCGTTCCTCTTCCTTCGATTTGAGTTTCGCATGAAGAGCCGAAGATGACGCGTTGTTTCGCTTCGGTTCTGTCCTTGGTAAAGGTGTTGATAGAAGGACTCCGTTTACCACAGATCGATACCCTTTCCCTTTTGCGTCTATCTTACGCCCATGTGAGTTTTGCACCTTCTCTATTTGAGCATCAAGAAAAGCCATGTCGTCGAGGTCATCCAATTCGTCAGTGATCTCTTTCTTGTGGTGTTGCTGACCCCCAAGCTTTTGTCGATTTGATTTTCCTTTCATCTTCTGTTTTGCTACCGGAGGTTTGACAGTTTGTGATCTCAGCTGCTCACTAAGCCTCTTCTCTCTTTCTATAGCAAGTGCTCGAAGAAGATCGTTGTTTGGAATAATTCCATTGACGCTATCGTTTAAGTCCAAGGATTCATAATCGCCATCAAGCTGAGCGAACTTAGATTCATTGTTAGCTTGAATTTCCTCGGAAAGAATAGCATCCGAATCAGATTTCGTCTCTTTTAACACCTCATTGATAAACTCTCCGTGGTCTTCACCATCACTGCAACCAAGACTTAGTTGTGTCATCAACTCTTGTGCGACATCACTATGATTACCTGACGAAGGAAACAGAGGAATCTTTTCTCCCTTGTTGCCCGGCTTCGACAACGATTTCATTGGCTCCATCACTCCAATTGATTCTCTGGGTTCAGTATCCCCTTTCACCTTTGTGGGCCGCTCCTTTTGAGCAGTATGTTTGTGTACCTTAGCTGCGGGGATAACGATATTATTTGATCGTAAACTAAATTCACTCCCGTCATTGTGGGATGCAGCATCATACTCTGCCCCAGAGCGATACTCTCCCTTCATTTCCACCCAATCTACCAGTCCTTTTATGAACCGATCCTTTGTGCAAGTCTCGGTGTCACAAATCACTGCGCAATGACGTTTCGCACGCGTGACGGCAACATTTAATCTTCTTTCATCTCGTAAAAATCCAATGCCATCTTTTCCACCACGATCACTACTCCTCACTAGACTAATCACGACCGCCTCTCGTTCTCCGCCCTGGAATCCATCAACAGATCGGATTTCCAATTTTGGCACATCCGGTAGGAGCATTTTTCTTAAGAGTTCGACCTGTCCACTAAAGAAGAGGACGCGAACACGAAGAGGTCAGATGCATTAAAGCCCTTTCTAACGTACAACAATACGACAATAGATACCTACTTGTACGGGGTAATGACCGCAATATCTTCTGCCCTGAGTCCAATTGACAGCAGCGACTGAACATGCGATACCACTATGCTTGCCTCGCCCTCATTATATCTAGACCCAGCCTCGTTTGCTGTTTCATGCATACCACAGCCTGTTGTGTCGATGAGAATCAGTGTCGTATTTTCCAAAGAACTATTTTCTCTTTTGCAATCACAGTTCGCTATCATCTTTTCTGCCACTAGCGGGAGCGTCGCCAGCTCTCTATCTCTTACAGATTCATGACTCATTAGTTTCCCTTCATACACTGCACTGCTTGCCCAGTCGCTTATATTTTGATGCATTCGATATTGGACTTCAAGCATCTTTGAACGACAATTGGTCTCACCGCCTTCGACTGTATCAAAAGCGAGCATCAGTCTCTCAAAAAGAGTCATTCCTAGTCCATTTTGGACTTCGCGTGCTGAGCATTTTATCGTTGGCGGTAATTGTTTGTGATCACCTGAGCATTTCATTGCGAAGTATTGTGAGCGAGCAAAAAGATTGACCACGACACAAGTAAAGAATCCAACATATAAATAATGATCGTTCGGAGCAAGATTGTAATTACCAGCAAGTACAGCTCGTTTCCCTTTCAACAGGCTGTGACAAACAAAACGTAAGGTGAGATAATATTTTTTCATTGGAATATCGATTTGCAATAAGCGTAATCACCTGATCCAGCAGCTAGCCTCTAATGCCTGTGCTGCCTCGTCAATTATTACCAAATCAAATGGCGGCTCATCTTTCCCTCCTAGCATTCGATTCAAAAGAGAACTGGCCACACCTACATTTGTCGCAAGAACGACGTTGGACTCGCGCAAGATTTGCCCAACGACCTTTTCCTCGCGAGAACGAATTTCCTTTCGCAGTGCCTTCATTTCCCTATATGCAACTCGCTTTTCGGTCGGACGAGATTTTGCGCTAGACAATGTCTTTAGATAATCATTCAGTTCAGATCGACAGTCCCTTACGATTTCTGTTCCTTCGGATGATTGCACAAGCGACTCAAGAGAATACTGTTGTATGCCACGTTGGATACGAGCTGGATGCCCAAGTCGAACGGCCTTAATTTTCTTCTTTGAGCCCGAATTTCGTTTGGCGATCTGTTCATTCTCAATGCTCATGACCCGGTCTAGGACATTGTCAACTGCAACATTGCTTGGTGCGGTAACTAGGACTTTCCAACCCTTATTGTGAACGGCACATCTTATTAATTCGGCCACAGTTGTGGTTTTACCTGAATAGTGATTTGAGAAAATTGGAGCAAAGAAAAGTAATGCCATCGTATGATTAAATTCTTACCAGTGCCGGGCGGACCGTGTATTAGATAAATTGGAGAATTCGAATGAAGAGCCATCACTACCGCTTCTCTCTGACTGTAGTCAAGTCTAGAAGATGTAAGATTGCACTCAGACTCAAGAGCTTCAATTGTTGAGCGGGTGATACCTGAGTTGTGCTTTGGATAGTTCGGTTCAAATGCCGCCATTACTATATCTCCAGCAACAGGATGGCTTACACCATGCTTCTGGAGTTCATCGAGCGCAATCATCATTTTCTGATGAACTTCTAAATTAGATTTCGGTATCAAGGCGTAGGGAGGATTTCCACCCAACAGTTCACTGTCATCGTCGCATGGTTCATCGTCCTCTTTATTAGCCTTCTTCCCTCGCTTCTTCACTGAAGTTTCGGATTGTCTCCTGCTGTCAGCGTCTCCACCAAAAAGTGCCACGGAAATGCTGACATTATCCACTGCACAAATCACTCCACTGAAATGCTTGGATTTTTTCCCACCTTGAAACCCTCTCCCGTTGTTGGGTAAAATTTGAACTTCATCCCCAACGGTCAACCTGTGCGCTTGCAGGAGATTCGACGATTCCCTACTATTGCTATTGGTATTTGTGTTCTCCAACGAATCAACAAATTGTTGGGATGCCACATTCCCAAACGCCACGACTGTGCGCCCGTAAAGGCCCACGGAGGTGTTTATAACATCAATATTACGAAGGAAAATCCCGCCATCCCTACCAGTATCATCATCCTTCTTGCCGACGCTGGCATCCTCTTCTGATCGCAATTCCAATTCCAAGAGACGCTTTTGATTCGATACAAATTCTTGCAGGGTTACATCTGCCGGCAACATCACGATGTTCGCACGGTTAGCGAAGACGGCAAGGGACCGCGATAATGACGGGAGGCACACAGAACGCTTCGGGTTCGTTGACATGACGGCAAAGGCCTGTGAGACCCGCCAATTATCATGAATTATCATACTGATTCCTATGTATATTTCCTAAACTGAAAGAGTGCACCCGCACAACATTATCCACAGACATCTCACCGGGTCCACCAGAACAAAAATCAGATCCACAAAGACGAGCAAGGCTCGAGAGCACGGACCACATCGTCCTCACTCGGTAGATTTAGCGCCATCGCGAGCATCCCCCAACATGAGTGCCTCGTCGCCCTCTAAGCCCGTAGTGTTCGCGACTAGTGGATTAGGTGGAATGTTCGGTTGGATCGTAGTCCATCCCGCGAATACATGCGCAGGTGCGTACGTAGATATGACTGCCTTTTCTCGCGTTCGCATTCGTTTGCTTACTTTGTTGCTATTTCATTCCGTGATCATGTCGCTTAGTTCGGATGAGCTTGGCGAGTATGCAGGGGAATAAAATTTCCTTCGCGGATGTGGTGCGTCAAAATGGTGTCATGAGTCTGTACGATGGTCTGGCAGCTGGACTCTGGCGTCAGGTATTCTATGCCACTTCGAGACTTGGTCTCTTCGAGGTTTGTCGTGACAAGTTGCACGAAATTCGGGGGAAGACCGATTTCGCCGGACGGTAAGAATTGGAATAAGAGTTCGTATCGCATGACCGTGCATGATTTATATTTATGACTAATTTTTGTGCACTGATCTTTTTTCATTGCACTGTAGCGTTTTAGTTGGTGCGGCTACCGGAGCAACGGCAGCTTTCATTTCGTGTCCAATGGAAGTGGCCTGTGTCCGAATGTCAAACGATGCAACTCTCCCAGCCGCCGAACGTCGCAATTACAAAGGCATTCAGGATGTCATTAAACGGATATACACGGAAGAAGGAGCGAAGGCATTTTGGAGAGGTTCCATTCCCTTCTCGCAACGTGCAGCCCTCGTGGGCGTCTTTCAGGTTGCGACCTTGGATCAATTCACGGACTTGTTTGAAAAGCATTTGAATTACAAGAAGTATACGATCCCTAATGTTTTTTGTTCAGCGATGTCCTCGGGCCTGATTTATTCTATCGCCACAATGCCATTGGAGGCTTCGAAGAATCGTATGGCGAGTCAAAAGCCCGACAAGGTTACGGGGAAGCTTCCTTACACTTCTACGTTGCAAACAATGCGAACGGTTTCGGCAAATGAGGGGTTTCTTGCACTTTATAATGGATTTTTTCCATACTATACTCGCTGCGGTGGTCACACAGTCTGCATGTTCATTGCAATTCAGATAATGAGAGAGTATTACAATAGTATGCTGTAAGCAAATGAAAATAATCCAGAATAGGTAGATGGTCTGATAGAGACAACACGACCTCATCGTTTTGAATGCATTATGAATATAACTAATTGGTACAGCGACTGCTCATGAGTAAATCCTAATAATGAAAAGCCTGCAGACATGGTGAGAGGGTCTGTGTTGCACATGATCGGGCATGTGTTGCAAAGGGGGGGTGTTGTTATGAGGTGAATGGATCCTGGTCAGGCCTTGTCCATAGGCAAAACTTTTGTGCTCCGAAATCATCGAATCTAACCTTT
>JALLBA010001466.1:0-19364 GCA_036939675.1 Cyclostephanos invisitatus
AGAATTAGACAAAACCAAACGTAGGCACAGAAGCCCACGATGTATAGATGAGATCAACATCGTTGGTTTGGTGGTTTTCCTTGTCATGGGGGTGATAGGAGCCGTTCGGCCACCATGGTGGCATGGATGGAAAAACTGGAATAATAGTCGGACAGCAAGCCCCGAAAAAACCTGATACTGCTCTACGTAGGAACATGTAGCCTAGAAACGGACGTCAGAGCACAGTACCTAATCTCATATGAGTGATGAGTGATGAGAGAAGAGGAGGTGCAGGAGTCAATTATTGCTTGGTTAATGAGTTTGGAGCATGTCTTGAACTCAGGAAAGTCTCGAAGGCGGAAGTGAACTTGAGATTTCTATGAATATTAGTGAGAATTAAATGGTGTAAGTGTCCTACCTACTTAGTACATAATCGGTTCCACGCCTCTCCTTCCGCACTTTTCGAAACCATAAGAGATGGGAGGAAGGGGTGCAGGAGTAAGGTGCATAGTTGCTTGGTATTGCATTTTGAGCATGTTTGAATGCATAAATGTCTCGAATGCGGAAGCGAGCTTTGGATTTCTATGAATGTCAGTGAGCAATAGCTTGTGTACGTTTCTACCTATTAGGTTCCATGCCTCTCCTTCCGCAATTTCCGAAACCGTTTTACCTCCCGTATCAGGCCTGACATCATTGGCAGGAGAAGTGGCAAGACCAAAGGACTAAAAACCGCGAGGTAATGATCTGGCGCGAAATATGGAACTTCGATAATTCTATGGTCGATTGTCACCGATTTCAGATGCCATAACGAGCCATGCAAAAGCGATGTTGCGTACATTATTGGATACCCTTGCTCCACAAGATATAGTGATTGCCGAAGGAGATCTGTGGCGTTATTCAACCCATGAGCTACATCTTCTGGGAGGGCAAGACTGCTACCATGTTGGTTCAATACAGCGAACAGCGCGTCTATTTCATGAAACGCAATCTCTAAGGACGTATAAAAATAACTCCGAGCAATCGATTCCAGCTCCCAAAATGTCACAGTTCGCATCCCCTGGTCATTGGCTGTCATACAAGCCGTCAAACCGTGAATTGCACGTAAATATCCAACCAGATGAATCAGCGATGCCGTTATCAGATTCTTGAAACTTTGATAAGATGAAAGGTTCAAATCAAATTCATCCACATTTGATTCGTAATACTCGCCAAATTCGGAGAATTCGGAGAGATTGATGATGGACAGACCATGGGGATAAACATTTGTTCTCTCACTGCTCGATTCGGGGGATGAAAATATTATTGACTCGCCGTATTTTCCTGACTCGTCACGCACTTGCAATGGAGAATTCTCCCGAGACGGAACAACCAAAGTCCACCTTACATCATCGCGACAGTCGTGACCAGTTTGGGCATGCCTAACCGGCTGGCGCGAATGGGCGTAAGCCCAATCCGTAAGAGATTGGGACGAAACAAAGTTCGTTACATTCGACTGATGATTATCCGAGCCATTCGCCTTGACAACATTGTCCGATAATGACGCGTAGGCAGATGAATGAGCTTCCAGGCCGATGGCGACCTTGGACGTAATCACATTTTCATGACCGAAGTCAATCATCCCCCCCCATCCTACTGCAATCTCACCTCCATATACAAATGATAAATCCTCCAAAATAGGACCAATTGTCGATCGGACAGATGAAGACAACGCTCTTCCGATTACATCGAAACGGAATTTGGAAGCGGAGCTCGAACCCTCGTCGACATGCGACGCGGGATTTTCGTCGATAAGATCGACCGAAACTCTTCCCAATCTACACCCCCTCCCACGCGATGCGATGAAGATGCTCGTCAATATATCGCGCGATGCGTTATTCTCCAAGTACAATCGCAATTCGTCATTTTGCTCGACCGCCAACATCGTACGCACGACGATGACGCCGCCACCCGACGATACTTCGACGGACGAAGTTTGACCATCCGGGATCGTGACGTCAGTACAGCCCAGTAAGACGAGGATTTCCGGATGCTTTACCTCGCGATGGCTGGTAGTTAGTTCAGACCGAACGGGCAGATGATAGTCGTCACAAGCGACCACGTCGGCATGATCGTATCGATGATCAGTCGGGGAATCGGCTAGGGACAACATCAGCGAGTGAAAATCGGGGCTTCGCGTCGATTGTCCAAGAAACCCCCTCTCGAGCGATTCGGAGAGGGAATTCAATGCCGATGACGATTTTACTTGAGGAATGTATAGGACAACTTTCAATGGAGGTAAGATCACGGTCGTTGGGACCGTTGACTCCCGGTGATTGTCCTCGTCCGCGAAACGAAATCCTGCGATTTTCAGTCTCATCTCCTGAACAAACGCGCTGACACGACGCGGTCTCTGTATCGTGACGTGTTGCTCATCACCCCCTCCCTCCAATTGTAGCCCCACCAGAGAACGAATCTTCGAAATTACCGTAGTCACGCATTCCCCAACATATACGAGACTGCCCGTGTCTTCATCATTCAACGGTGCTGGAGAAACGTCCTCGACTAACAATCTCCAGCCGGATCGATCGGGGAGGAATGGCTCGGCGGATGAGTATGGATCGTGGCGTCGACCGTAGGCGTAGAGGAAAGATGCGGCAATCAGGGCTAGTAACTCGACGACTAGAGTTGCGTGGACGACGAGACGCGTTCCCACCATGATGCGATGTGCGGAATGACATGAATCGGAGTGAGATTTGGTCGGGGGAGGAAGAAAAGAGGGCGGGGAGCTGTGGATATCGGCCCCCCTAAAACGGACCAAGGGCAGACGCATCTCCTTCGGGAAGAAAATGGGATGGATAGGAGTCTTTTTCTTCACCCAACCGACATGCGTTACATCGAACAATAAGGGGCGTCGGACGAAATCCGGGCCGTTGGGATGGATTCGGAGGAGAAAGGGTTGAATTCGAAACCTTCTTCCCCCATATCACCCGAAGCATAAAAAGTATAAATACAACACTCGACGAATCAATTTTATCATGAAGCTCATTCCCACCGCCTCCCTCCTCCTCCTCTGCGTCGGCACGGCCACGGACGCGGCCCCAGTGGCCATTGATGCCTCCTCCGCGAGCATCCCATCGGACTCCGCCATGGGCCAGCGCCTGCTCTCTAAGGCACGTCGATTGGAGAACAACAACAACAACAACAACGCCATGACTTGGGGTTCCGGCTTCTCCCTCAAGTTCGAAAACTGCGCGACCACTAGCGAGTATTATGGGGGCTACTTCGGTGGGCAGCAGCAGGAGGGCGGCAACAATAACAATCGCGCGAACTACAACGGTCTGTACGAGCAGCGCCTCGTGCACTTCAAGCTTTGCCCCACGAACACCTGCGGCAAGGGATGCAGCGGCGGGGGAGATTATGTCATCGACATGAACGAATACGTCAGAACGTACGTTGAGTACCAGCAGGAGTTGATGCAGGCAAAGTGCGAGGCGGTAAGGGAGGCCTGCGATTGCGAGAATGCAAGTGACGACGAGGTGAGTTAGTTCATGGATCGTTTTGTGAGAGAAGAGTTCGTCCTCGATTGGCCGCGTTGCGATATGCCACATGATTTCTCAACATCGTGATTAAATATATTTCAGGTGTGCGAAGCCACCTGCTTGGCCACGGCGGGTCTTACCGATTCATGCGCCGATGAGTATCAGGGGCAGAACGGTAACAACAACAACGGTCAGATGCAGTTCAACCTCCGCGAGGCGGCCGAGTGCCGTCGTCTCGAAGTCGACGAGAACGCTGCCGCCTACGTCTATGGAGACAATGTGAACTACGCTTACAACGGCGGCAACCAGAATGGCAACCAAAACGGCAACCAGAAGATTGAATTCTTCACGGGACCTTACTGCGCCGCCGCGGGCCGTTCGATCTTCCTCGGAGTTTTCGTGGAGGAGACCTGCTCCCTCCCCGCCCCCGAGGGCACGTACAAGAAGTTATCGGGGGGAGTGGCCCTGCCATACTCGACCAAGAGCCTTGTCGGGCACGATTGCATGTCTTGTAAGGACACCTCCGCAGACGCCGCCGAGGATGGCGAGGAAGCCGCTCAGGCCGCCACGCTCGAGATCTGCCAAAACCTGTACCAGGCATCCGGCAAGTGCGAGAAAAACATGAACCTCGACGGCGCGTACCCCACCACGACCGCTTGCGACTTCATCAAGGGCCTCAACCACTGGGGGAAGACTCGCATCGCCGCCGAGTACCAGGAATTTGCCAGGCATATCACCCCGAGCGTCCTCGCAAGCGTCTTCGCCTGCACCACCGTGCTTTTCGGCGCTGCGAGCTATTACATCCATACCAGGATGGTGGGAGGCGGACGCAAGTCGGTCGGGCTAGTTGCCGACGGGGAAGGTGCCATGGCGTAGGTACATCGATGAACTTTGCGGGAAGAGTTGGGTTTAGACAGAGTGGCCGAAATGGGCGTTTGCCCTTATTGTTTGAGGAGAAGAGAGGCAAAAAGATAATCATTCCTTGACAGAAGAGTGGAACAAGAATAACGTAATAAATAATTTGAATGTTGTATTGAAATAACTGCAGTACGTCACGTCGGCATTCCTGGCTGTGGTTGATAGAGTATCTTTTTTAAAATTGTTGCTCACTTCGTCCTCATCCCAAAAGCCATCCATCGTCCACCATCGCCTGTTGCAGCTGCATCCAAGCACTCCGCAACCTACATAGTAGTCCTCTGTGAGGGGGTGCGGAGGGGCGGCAGGGATCCTCGATTCCTCATGATCTGGACGCGGCCGTGAGACACGAAACCTCTTTTTGTGGGCGAGAATCGACCAAGAGAGTCACACGAAAGAGTGACAAGTCATGAATATACTAATATAAGTTCCTAACTATGTTGATCACGCTCTAACCTAAAGGGATCGTTAGAAAAAAAGAGAACACCGCGACCATCCCCATGATATGGGGAAAATAACGGAGGCCCGAGCATTCGGAGATCTCTCTGATGAACCTCTTCCCCCGGTGCAAGATAATAACACCGCGAGTATTAATATGACGCCCGGCAACCCCTTCCTCGGGAGCAAGAGCAACGTGCATCAGCGACTCAAGCTCAGGCTCCCACACCTGCCCAACATACATCTCAACTCGGACGACATCTCCGTGACCGACTCGATCTGCTCTGGTGTCATACGCGAATTCGCGAACGCGAAGGCGTTGGCGAGGACGACTAGATCCAAGATCGAGAGCAAGATCGCCGGCATCGACAATAAGATTTCCAACAACAACGGCGAGAGCGATGAGGATGGATCCGCCACGTCGGCGACAACGACGACAACGACGACGTCGACGGCGGATTCCGGTGTAGATTCCACCGACCTCCCGGTGGACCTCCCCGCGGGCCGCGGGGAGGTCATAGACGTCTTCCACGACCTCAACCTTCCGGCATTCGATCGAACTAACACGGATGACAAGAACATCTCCAGCATGAGCACGACGAACTCCTCCCAGGGGGTCGCCACCGAAGACGACGACAGTCATGACGACATCATGAGGGACATCATCGTCGTCGACGAGAACAACACCGACCACCTTCTCGACGCGGACGAGGCGTGGCTGCGTCGAGAGCAACGAAAGGAGCGAGTGCGAAAGAGGCTCGATCAGTACAAGCAAGAGAACGTCCGCCTGCGCGCCACGTGCGTGGCACTCGAGTCGTCGCTGATGAAGACTTCGGGCAAGCTACGCGAGGTCCATTCCAGGGGCGCCAGGAGGATACAGGCCCTCGAGTCAGAAGTGCGCGGCGCGAGGGAGACGGAGGAGGGCCAGATGGCTTGTATCAAGGAGCTCGGGGAAAAGCTCATACGGCAGGCGCACGTCATCAAGAGGCATCAGGACGCCGTGGAGCAGTACAGGATGCAGCTCGAGGCGATGGCCGAGGATATGGCCATGCAGGACGAGCGGGACTCGAATCGGGAGGGCGACGTNGATGCAGCTCGAGGCGATGGCCGAGGATATGGCCATGCAGGACGAGCGGGACTCGAATCGGGAGGGCGACGTTCGTCGACTGGAGGACCAACTCGTGAATTATAGGGACGGGCAGGATCACATGCAAGTAATGCTAGAAGAGAACATCGAGAAAATAGTCAAACTCGAGTCCGACGTCGAGCGCGACGCCAAGAACATCATGGAACTGGAATACAATCTCGGGCAGAAGGAGGCGATGCTGAACAGGGTGGCGAGGGACTTAGCGGAGAAGACGGAACGTATATGCGAACTGGAACAGCTGCTGGAGGATAAAACCTACGAGGTAGAGTCGACGATGAAGCAGCTCGATGAAAGCAAGGAGTCCGCGGAGGTGATGCGTCAACAGTTCGAGGCCGCGGCCAAGGAGATCGAGGACATGAAATGCAAGTTCTCCGGATGGGGAGGGGGGGCGAAGACGACCGAGGGGAGGACGGACGAGGATTCTACAACCGTCGCCCGATCGCCCCGTTCTTGGAAGCGATCCTTACTCGTCAAGAGCGATGTCGATAGACCATCCCCTCTCGTGGATGATGTCGAAGTCGAGAATAATATGAAAGAGGCGTTCGCGTCGGAGTTGCAGGCCAAGGACGCGACCATCCGTACCCTCGATGAGGACTGCAAGGAGAAGGACGAGACGATTAATGCCCTACGCTCGGATATGGTGAAGATGTCGTCGACATACAAGCAGGACAGTTACCTGAAGCGTAAGGAAATCGCCAAGCTTAAACAGCAGAACGCCGAGTACGCCCTGAAGCTGCGCGCATTGGAGAAGGCCTTTCAGTGCGTCAACGCCACGGGGAATATGACCACGGTCGGCACAAAGGACGGCAGCACNATTGGAGAAGGCCTTTCAGTGCGTCAACGCCACGGGGAATATGACCACGGTCGGCACAAAGGACGGCAGCACGAAGTTCCTATCTCATTCCACGCACGGTGCAGGTGCGGGCAGCGGAAGAGATTGTGATTCACATTCCCTTCATTGCGAATCGCTGCATGCGGAATCTCACACCGGCAAGGAAGGAAAGGCAGCGGCAGTGAGTGCACGACTAGGCGGGTTGAGGTTTTTGAGGGATTCGAACGCGGCCGAAAAGGCAAACTTCTTTGATGACGACGGCGGGAGCTATAGGGGGAGAAGTCTGGGGGGTGAGGGGGAAGACCCGGAGGAACAATGATCGATGATTTTGATATCATCTGCGCAGATATGGTGCATGTCATGATGGTAACCGATGACACGCACGTCACCCCCGCACCTGAGGGCATCATGGACTGCGGCAATCATTTTTAGTAGTATGCATATTACTGACACCAAATATTAAATCGATAATAAAACTAGCTACTACTGTTGTCTTACTCGCCTCCATATTACCACTAGCCAGAGAGCATCTTTATCTCGGCCACCAGAATCTCCTCGTCGATCTCTGCCATCTGCTTAGTGAGCACATCGAACATTGCCTTATTTTGTTTAGGGGTCTCAACAGCAACCCGGCGTTGGCGGGCAAGCAGTGCCCTTTGGCGGGTAAGATATGCCCTCTTAATCCCGATTTGATCCACGAGTTTATGCATCATGCGAAGCATGCGCATTTCCCCGACCGTTTCTTCCCATCGTTAGCCTTTCTCTCGGTCGCTGCTTTTTCCGCGACTTTCCTATACTTCTCAATCTCTGTGGCAATGTCCGACATTTCACCGCCGTCAATAACCGGGTGGCGATCGAACGACACCAAGCCCAAGGTGGAAGAGAAAAAAAAGGAAGCCAAAAGAGAAACTTCCACCGTAACAGAACCAATAGGAGTCGGGTCCACCAAGGAAGGAATTCTATACCAAGATAGTAAGACTGGAAAGCCACACCTTCGACGTGGGAAACGCGAAGCACTCTGCCAAGTACCAGAAGACAGTGGACGCCATAGCAAATCACATTCAACAAGACTAAAAGGGAGGACCAGAGAAAGTCAAGTCAATCAGGGACATGCTAATCCCAGTTATTAATGTTCCCCCTTATCCCACCCCTGCCAATCCTGGAGATAAGGTTGACCCAGGAGCAAAATTCATCTGGCAGCAAGAGGTTCAGGAGGCCATGAAGAGGATCGCTCTCCTTGTCGAAAATAAGAAGCGAGCTTATGCTCTCGTACTCGGTCAATGCTCCCCCGAACTCGTGAGTAAGATTCAAGGAACAAACGCATACGTCCAAGCTGATGCTGATCAAGATGCTGTGCAGCTTCTGATGATCATCAGGGGATATTGCTACTCCTTTGATGATCATCAACAGGGCACGTTTCCCCTCGTGGGGGCAAAACATCGAGTTTCGACCTACTACCAAGGCTATGAAGTATCCAGGACGGAGTACATTGAACCTTCAAGGCATTAGTAGGTGTGGTCGAGACCTATGGAGGCACTTATGGACAAGAGCCGGGACTGGTTGCAGCCTAGCTGGCCTCCCAAGAAGTGTCAGGCTCGGTTGTGCCCAATGAAACAGCCGTGGTCGAGGCAGTGTGCCACGAACACTACTTGTTGTGCATGATCCTGCATGGCACTGACACCACTTGTTACTATCAGCTGAAAACTGATCTAGCGAACGACATGACAAAGGGCTTAGACCACTTCCCCAAGACAATCGTAGAAATGATGCATCTTCTCAATGACTACAAGGTGCCCGCAAGGCATCATCACCATCGCGAACCTGACGGAGAAGGTGCAGCATTCGTACATGGAGACAAGCTGAAGTCGTTGGTTCCCCCAAAGAGTGACATCGAGTGCTGGTACTTCAACAAGACTGGGCACTACAAGAACGAATGCCCTGAGTTTTAGGTCGTTGACGTGGGGGTGCAAAACCTCTTTATCGATGATTGGGAACCCGACATGAGTGAAGAAGAGTGCAATGAGGCGCATTCTCTGTTCTCATCAGAAAACGGATGTGTGATGGTCCAAAGCAAGAAAAAGGATGTGCAAGGAGTGCGGGGCATCCTGTCCCCATACCACGTCCACATCGACACTTGCACCAGCTACACCAGCACCCCGTACACTCAACTTCTCACGCATCTGACGACCCAGGAGAGAGGTCTCATTGGGTACAGTAACGCGGGCTCGTATAACATGAACTCAAGTGGACAGCTTGGAGAGATAAGTCGAATGTGGCTCAACAAGGGTGGCATTGCGACAATTGTCCCCCTGAAGCAGATTGAAATGATCTGGCTGGTCAGCTACAATTCCCGCGCTTGGAGGATCATTTGTGATTCATTCACACAATGGCAACATCATCGCACAGACCAGCAGCAAGGGCATGCCGTACCTTGATCTGAGGGATCAAGAGATAGCAGTTGCGTTAGGTATCAATGACACCCACACGCTTGCACAGGGACTCAAGGATTTGGCAGTGACATTCGTTCAAATGGCGCACGGCAACATGGAATGATACACCGAGCGTGAAGTAAAGGGAGCTCCCTCGGCTCGTGAGGCCCAAGCGATGCTTGGGAGTCCTACCGATCACGAATTCCTCGGAATGGTATGTCACAACATGATTTCCGGCTGCCCTGTGACTGTTCAATCGATAAAAATGTGAATGCCATCTTCGGCCCCGATCTTGCAGGAGTGAGGGGAAGGACTGTGCGGAGTTCACCTGATACCATCACGACCAATTACGTGCATATCCTGCGAGCCATCATTGAACGTTATCAGAGTTTCACGTTAGCGGCTGACATCATGTTTGTGAACGGAGTGCCATTCCTAGTTAGCGTGGCCAGGGGCCTTAATCTAATAACTGCAGAACACACTCCTTCTCGCACTGCAAAAAATATTGCCACAGACACTGCTAAAAATCTTGCCACAGGCATCAAGCGTATCATGTCACTCTACTCAAGAGGGGGATTCCGCATTGGAACAGTCCTGATGGACAATGAGTTTGAAAGACTCAAAGTCCTTGTTCCTGAGATTGTGGTCAACACGACCGTGGCAAAGAAGCATGTACCCGAGGTCAAACGTCGTATTCGCCTCATCAAAAAGCATGGTCGTGGATTCCTGAACATGATGCCGTACAAAAAAATGCCACAAGTCATGCTCGTGGAGCTGATCTACCATGTCGTACTTTGGCTGAATGCCTTCTCGACCATAACAGGGGTAAGCAAGACACTCTCCCCCCACGAGATCATCAACCACCAAAAACTGGACTTTGACAAGCACGCACGCAATGTGTTTGGTTCTTATTGTGAAGTTCGTGATGAACCCATGCCGACCAACAAGATGGTCACCAGATCAACACCGGTGATCGTGCTTGGCATGATGGCAACTTTCAGGGTACTTAAAAAAAATTCAGTCTTGCGACTGGCAAAAAGGTCAAGTGGCAGAGTTTCACACCGTACCCAATGCCCGATTCAGTCATCAAACAGGTTTAAACATACGGGGCACCAGTTCATGGTAATAACACATTTGACTTTGCGGACCGCAATGCGTCCTCTTCAAATGGAATGAAGCCATCAACGCCATCGACACCGATATCATGCTCGAGGACAAAGTTGTTCTCTACCCATCGGTTACGGCCAAATTTCCCGGGGTTGCGTTGACACACGACGTCCTCGCGATTGAAGATGAGATTGACCCCCATGGCAGAGTCAAAGACCTCGCCGCCCTCAGTGCACTGTATGGCCCGGTCACCATCGCAGGAGTGAATGGACCACAAATGATACCTGCAGAGGAAGACGAATATGAATTTGGCGATGACAATGACGAGGGCATCATACATGTCTGAGACATACCAGCCCCAGCCCAGATTGGGGATGCCGCAATTCCCATCGTGCTGGATGAGGAGATTAATCGTGAACAGATAGACAAGGTTGAGACCATCGTAAACTACTCAGATGAAGAAGATGATGATAACAACCCCAACAACGCTGATGACACCGACCAAGATCAAGGAGAGTGCAGATACCCAAGGAGGGCAAACAGAGCAGTGACTTTGAGATATGACGATTATGCCCTACTTGCAATGACATTAGAGAGCCGCGCCACACTACGAGATGGCGTGTGTCTATTCACGGAAGACTCCCTGAGCGACGCAAAGCTGATACCCATTGAGGACAGGGAGATTTATGCTCTTGGAGTGGCGCTGACGATGTACTCAATAGGTGCAGGGATCAAGTGATTCAAGGAACGAGGGGAAGCTGGAATGACGAAGGAGCTCAAACTGATGCACGACATGAGCGTATTCTGACCTATAATGAAAGAGGCGCTCAGTGTAGAAGAGAGGAAAAAGGCATTGGCCTCACTCATGTTCCGGAAGGAAAAGCAAGATGCGACCGTGAAGGTGCATATGATCAACTGTGATCCCCCCTTGGCCAAACTATAATACCATTGAGAGAGTCACTTCCTTAGATTCTCCTAAACTCATTCCTTCCTTAGATTCTCCTAAACTCATTCCAAACTTTCAGTTATTGATATTATGCCCCCTCCTCAGCTCTTCAAATTCGAACGCTTTATATTTCTTCTTTTTAAAAAGGAGATACATTATTTTTCGTCGTATTGAGAAGGAGATACAACTCGTATATCCTCCACAACTGTGATTCTCCTCAACTCATTCCAAGCCAGCACTTCGCCGTTATCATACCTCTGCCTCAGCACTTCGAAATTGCACGCTTGCTTGTTATACCTGAACTCAATGCACCAAATGGGAGATATCAAATGGGTGCGACTGCGCCCGGCCAATGTCGCCACTTTACAGGTCCAACCAGATACAACTCTTGTATTCTCAGCAAGTGTGATTCTCCTCACTCATTCCATGCAAGCACTTCGTCGTTGTTATAGCTCCTCCTCAGCACTTCAAATTCGTGTGCTTTCTTTTTCATTATGAACTCAATTTTTCTGAATGGGAGATATCCAATGGGTCGTCTCGTGTATCAGATTATTGCTAAGGCAATATTCGCACCTCCATTTTGAGGACAATGACAGTTGTCCCCTGCTTACTACCCTCCACTATATTATTCTCTCTGCCGGAGATGTGTCGATTGCAAGTTGTAGCAGCAGCCGACGATGCAGAGGATTGTTAGACTGGGCATTCTAAAGAGACAATTTGTATGTATATACTTTTCTCCCCCCGAAATAAACCATTGGCGACTGTTATAAAGCTCTTAGAGCTTTGACACGAGAGGAGACATTGGAGATCTCTGAGGTAAATTTCTACGATGCTCTAGGGTAAAGTCTTCGTGAAAATTTGATGAATGCAGTTTCGCACATACCGATGTAATGTTTTGGGATGCGGGAGTAGCAATGACATCTGGTAATATACTTAGCAAAGCATCATTGAGCAACTGAAAATGTGACTCGCCTTCCATCGTGATGTGGTCCTTTCTCTTGTTGTGGCGAAACCTACTCACCACGAAGGATGATGCTTGGTTTCATGTTAGCTGAGTTGGTTCGTTTTCATTGGCCTCCGCATCACCCTCCTCGGGGAACGATTCTTCGCACTCGAACGCTTCAGAATCATGTGTGAGATCAATGAAAATTTCTTCTCTAGGGGATGCAGGCGATTCGAGTTCTATTGGCTCCTTGTTGGCAAGATTGGGGGATAACCGTTGTTTCTTCAATTTTTGCGAGTAGGTTCGTACTCACTGTCAGCCCCATCACCCTCCTCAAGGAACGATACTTCACTCTCGAATACTTCAGAATCATAGGCTTACTGAGCAGCCCTGTTTCATCTTTGACATAGATTTCATCGGAGCAGGCAATATCCCTTTGGTGAGATTAGCAATCATTGCTTCGTGGTCACTGTGAATTTTCTGTGATTTTCCCATTTGACACTTTAAAGCATCAAGCGCAGAAGACCAACCGGTGTGGTATGCACTAAGAATGCCCTCCCACTGCTCAATATTCCCAACTCCACCATCGTGTATATTCATTTTGATACGGCAATCTAGGGTAGACTGGAGCAAGTTGAGAAGCTCCTGGAGGACAACTCCACCATCGTTTATATCCAGGTTGTAACGGCAAGCTCGGGTAGACTGGAGCAAGTTGAGAAGCTCCTGGCGGAAAGAATTAAGTTCATCCTCCTGACGCTTCATCAGGATATCTTTACAGATTCGGAATCAATAAATTTCCTCTCAAGTTCATGATCTCGCGTCTTCAAATCAAGCATTTCCTTCATAAAATCATCTCTGTACTTCTCGTTGCTTCTAGTCTGCTCCTCCAGTTGCATCGCAATTTTTGTATTTTCTCGCTCCATACTCTGGGCTCTACCGAGGGAAAGCTCAACGTTAGAT
The DNA here is from genome assembly GCA_036939675.1 of Cyclostephanos invisitatus. Classification (NCBI taxonomy): domain Eukaryota; phylum Bacillariophyta; class Thalassiosirophyceae; order Thalassiosirales; family Thalassiosiraceae; genus Cyclostephanos; species Cyclostephanos invisitatus. Next base: position 13,215 of record JALLBA010001466.1, read on the forward strand.
TTCAGAAGAAAAATTTCATCCTGTGACTCTTGTAAAGCCTTTTCCATCTGTCGTCAACATTCATCCGACCTTGCTGTTTCCATTTTGATACGCTCACGTTCCCTCTCAATTTCTTTCACCATCGCCTGGGTCGGAGCCTCCAACCTTTCAAATTGATTGCGAAGCTGGCTGAAGAGATCGTCGTTGGCCGATGCGAGTCCATCCAGGCTTGACAGGTTCACCCCTTGCAACTGAGCAAGCTGCGAGAATGCATCGGCCTTGGCCTGCCACTTGTCGGCGCGTAACGAAGTCTCTAATATTTCCCCGGCGTGGCCACAAGCTCATCCCTTCAGCATTTCGTTCTCAGCAAGGAGCGATGAACAATGTGCCTGCAGCTAATATTCGGATTCTATGTTGGCAAGGGATATCAAATCACCAACGGAGAAGAAGGGGCTGCTGCCAAAGGCTACACTCATGTTGGACGAAAGGAACTTGGACTCCATCTTCGCCAACTCCAACCTCAGCTGTTAATTCTCGCGACGTAGCGCCACCGCCTCACAGCGGACGACCCCTCGTTCAAGGCGTTGATCTTTGCCTAGTTCTTGATATTGCGTGTACGTTCCGCGTATCGGAGCGTGTTGATACTCTCGTCGATATTGGACTCCGCGGATGAGATGCACGCGATCATGACTCATCGAATTGCCTCTTCATACCAAATCAGAGATGTGAATCGATAACATTGAGAATGGTCATTTTCGCGGTCATTTTCGCTCGACTCGAACGCGGCTCAAACAATCTTGTCAAAAACTCTCCACCAAGAAAATCCTGCAACAATCTGGTAAGCTTACTTTCCCTGTAAGGGGTGTGCGAGTGTTGACCGTTGGCACCAGTCCCATTGTTCCTCTGACCGAGCTCCGACAACGCTGATGCGACCTGCCCCAACACGAAAAGCGATGTTTATCCCCTCATTCTTCTGCTTGACATTGAAACCGGTTCGTTCGGTGTTCTCCGATCCTGCCAAATCTATCAGGGTCAGTTTGGCCCTCAAGACCTGATTGTATGACGTAGACGACTCGCAGACCGTGGGCTGATGTCTCCATCATCGTAATCCCCCGCCGTACCCTCCCCGTAAAGAACGATCATCGTCTGGGGAGGGAGCGATCGTCAGGTTCAACGTGCAAATGGCGTGACTTCGCGAGCACACGTTCTCTCTCCGCTATTTCGAGATGCTGTGGTATTTCATAGTCCACCTCCAGGACAGGTACGATCATCACCAGCGTCTCCTGTTGTATGATTCATCGTTCCTCAACGTTGACATGACGAGCGTTCGTGACGCTGCGTTGGACTGCAGTGAGAAACGCAGTCTGCAGCACGAATGCGAACGTTCAAAGGATGGGGTATTACGCTCCCAGTGCGGTATCGACGGAGGCGATGTCATCGATTGCGACTGCGACCTGCCAATGCCATTCCCCCTCAGGCCGAGTCTCGGGGCCAAGCTTTTCGGTCGAACAAACGCGAGACGGTTCTTCCTCGCGCTGCTGGACGAGCTGTCAAGCTGGAGAGACCAAGCTCGAATCAGGTCCACGGAGCGACTGCTCATACTGGCCGTTTTCTACAGGGAGCACTTGACGAACGATTTCGGTCGCACCATCGCATCGGTCGCGAATGCCATCGGCGTTGAGATATCGTACGAAGACGAAGACGATGCGTCGAGAAAAATGGAGCAGATACATGTGTCCTTCGCCTGATGGACAAGTACATCGATCCGGCCTCTTGTCGGGCACGAGGAACTCCGATGTCATTCCGATTACGCACACGGCGGAATTTATATGAGATCATTCTAGCGTCCATCCTCTCATCGGAGCTTCCCCTCTATACAGATTATTTCTACACTGGTCCCGGTTGCATCGAGGTGACAGTGTCTTATCACCCTCCACGCATTCATCGTCGCGGTCACGAGCGAAGACCTTGCGGCAAGTTTTCGCATCACGCCTTGGTAAACGCGGGAGAGCTCGGCGCGGCAATGAAAGTACATGCATGAAATATCGACGAATGCCCCCCCCCCCTCCCCCCTCCCCCCGCGCCACCACCAACCCCCGGCGACGACGATGATGCCACATAGGATACAACTGTGCGTACACGGACCAATGGAGATCGATGCCGTCAAGTCATGTAAATATCTATAGCTCGCTTTTCCCATCCATCTTCCCCCCCAGACCCACTGCCCTCTTCATGCCCCTATATATGTTGCTACAGTATCTCCCCCACGTGCCGTCGAATCTGATCCCCATCCTTTCCAGAATGCCCGCGTGTACGAACTCCTTCGCGTATTCCTCCGTGGTCTTCTTGCCCATGAAGAACATGTCGCGTTTCGCCAGCGGCTGTGAAAAAAGTATTTCGAATTAAATTTAGCGTGAGAGGGTGGGGATGGGGGGGGGATGAAAATGCCGAAGTGAAATGAACGATCACGAATCGACCCCAAGTACTCACCGTGTAATACGTGCACATCCTCTGCTTGGCGCTGCAGGTAGCGATGACGATGGGACTCTTACCCGATTCGCCGTTCTCCCTCGCGTACTTCATGAACTTGGGAATGATCTGTTTTTATTTGTTTTTTTTTCGTTTCGATGACGATAGATGGTGCGTGTAAGAGGGATATGAGATGCGGGTATGAATCGGTGATTCTTAAAAACAAAGAGGAGTCTCGACCAATCGAAGGAAAAGGATGGTCTTCCCTTTTTTTTCATCCAAGGAGAGGCAGATATACAACGACAACAGCGACACACATCCCGAAGAACGCGCTCCCCCCCCCCTCGTCCCTCATACACGCCACCTCCTACACATCATTATCGTCGTCCCCATATCGCCCTCGCCCTCGGTTTCTCGGCTCACCTTGTACGATTGCACCAACGACGACCATATCCCGCCCGAATGGGGATGATACGCCATCCCGACATCCACATTCGGGAATTTACCCCCGAATTCGTACATTACGTGTTTCGACGTAATGGTGCTCCCGACGTCCCTCGTCGTCTCCCCCGATGCTATCCGTTCGTTCGCATCGAGCAGCATTTTCTTCCTACTCGCGTTTTGTTTGCGATTGGCGGACGAGAATAGGGCACCGCCCACGAAGCGCGTTTTTCCGCCCGGTACCATGGTGGCATCGTCGAGGAATATCGCGTATAGCAAATCGCCTCCATCCCCATCGACGTCATTCGCGTCCAATATCTCCTCGTTGGGACCGATCATGTCCAAATCGGACGCCACCGTGCGCATCGTACCGTCGACGGCGGCATAATCCCTGATCATGGTCTTGTACACGAATTCGTGATTGTTGTTGCTCCTCCCTGCCCCCCGGGGGGGGAAGGTCCCGCGCACGATGGTCAATGGCGCGAAAATGCCGGCGTCCATCGCGGAATGGAGGGCGAAACCGAACATGAGTATGGATACCACGGCCAATTGTTTCCCACTCTGTTGGGATTGTCGTTGGCCCATCATCGCCACGTCGTGATGACCGAGCATGTTTTTTTTTGTTTTCGTTTATATCGTCCCCTCGTGTCTCCCTCTGTCGTCCGGTCGGTCGTTCGGATGGTCGGTCGGTTGTCGTTCTTTTTGCCGGTCGCGGTTCGGAGTTGGGATGTCGCCCGTTTGCCGGTCGTTATGGTACTCGAAGTTTTCTTATGATCCGGCGGCCCTTGGACAATGTAAAAAAGGAGAGAGAGATTTATGAACAGGGACGGGGAGAAGTGAATTTTGGAGGGGTTGCCTATTATTTGCGCGATATTGGTTTGTGCGTGGTCGCCGATCATCCATGCCAATGATCATGTCGGTATGGTACTTTAGGTGCCGGAGGAAGAGCGAAGATATTTCACTCGGACGAGAAGAGGACGCCGAGCGAGGGAGGAGGAAACACAGGAGGAAATCCAAAATCTTTCGGGCTGGTGGCAGACAGACAGACAGACCCCTTTCTCCCGCCAAAAATCCCGAACATCGAGGAGAATCCAATGTAGGAATTCAATAAATATTTGGTTTGAAGGCTACCCCCTACACCCTACATACACGATACAAAATCAAATTTTGACTCTCTCGTCCCTGCGCTCTTTTTGATCCACCGAGCATCATGGGGTGGTTTGGATATATTATTGTAGAGGAGTCTTTTTACCTTGTGCCTCATCGCATGGCGAGGAGGGTTGGTCATTCATGTAGGAGGGTTGAGACTGGTCACAAAAACACACACCCCCTCCGCCTTCCCATCCCCTAACTGCCCTATCGTCGTCCATTCATTTTTCATACTTCTCCCTGGGGGTGAGGGGGGCGTGTGTTTTACGAAGGGGCATAAACCTCTCGGGAGCTCTCTCCTCCTCTCCTCGTTTTTTGACCTTCTATTATGCCCCGCACGACGAGTATGAAATTCGCGCGGCTCCTACGGAAGAAGAACAAGGGCGATGATCGCAAGGCGACGTCGTCGAGGAGGGCGTGGAAAACGAACGTCGACTCGTCGTCCCCCTCTTACGCGCCCCATCGCGACGAGGACGACGAGAACGACGACGACGACGACGAAGATGACACTCTCGACTCATCGTCGTCGGGAGGGAGCGGGTACGAATCCAGAATCGAGAGGACGACCGCGTCCATCTCAGGGGGATACGAGATGAGGGAGAGGACGCTGCGATATGGTGAACGCGACGCGGAGTACTGGGGGTCGATGGCATCTCGCCAGAACGATTTGCCGACCAATAACATTCTCGGATCGTCGCACGACGTCGCATCTTCGGACGAGAGGATCCTCTCCGGTAAGATGGACAACATGTTGGACGACCTCGTCGACACTCTGCATGTCGAACTGTGTCCCGGAGGTATCGATTGCGGAGGAGGCACGTTTTGCTCGATAATACGCGAGTATTTATTCTGCGTGGATCTAACCATGCTACCAGCCTGCGTCGATGAGAAGATGGAACATCTATCTGTCCCATGTAATTGGAGGGAAGGTGCCGCGACCGACGTAGTAGAGGACACGGCCCGTCCGGTGAATCGAAACGCGCGCCAATATCAAGTCCAAGTCCAAGGGGGGCAACGACCGGTCCCAGTACAGATGTGCCACNCGCGCCAATATCAAGTCCAAGGGGGGCAACGACCGGTCCCAGTACAGATGTACCACCCGCATCATCCAGGAGTAGTGGCTACGAAGTCAGATTCTTGTTCGTCAGGAATAATTAGGGGATACGACTATAATCCAAACTGGAGAGACACTGTGTTGGATACGGTGGCGACTGACGCCCCTCATATGAGAACAATGGGCGGGCCGACCGTCGCATCGTTCCAGCATCAAGGAGTAGTCCCATACCCAAGCGGCGATCATTCTCCTCGAGTGGGCACAGGGGTGAATCGAAACGCGCGCCAATATCAAGTCCAAGGGGGGCAACGACCGGTCCCAGTACAGATGTACCATCCGCATCGTTCAGGCGTAGTGGCTACGATGTCAGATTCGTATTTGGGAGGTATAATTAGGGGATACGTCTATAATCCAAACTGGAGAGACACTGTATTAGACACGGTAGCGACTTACGCTCCTCCTGTGGGGAAAATGAGCGGGCCGACCGTTGCATCGTCCCAGTATCAAGGAGTAGTCCCATACCCAAGCGGCGATCATTCTCCGCACATGCTGACTCGTGACTTTGGTAAATATTGCCCAGATGATTCTGACAATCATGGATCAATGACACAGAATGCATACCATGCTCCTAATACCCCAATGTTCGGAGGCGAGCATCAGTATCACCATTCCGTCGTACCCGTGTCACTGTATCATTAGAGTCGGTAGAGGCCGACAAGGGTGATATAAGTGATAGAAGTGAAATAATTGCAATAAACGTTTGCTCACTTTTATTCCTCTTTATGCCTGACGAGACCAATTTTCCTCTCGCCAAACTATCTAAACTTACTTCAACATCGTATTTGTCATCTATGGTCTATTTTGCGCGGCATTCCATCGCACTGACCGACATGTCTCGTTTTCTCAATAATATTGCCTCAGTTCGTCTCCACTGCAAATGCGGCAGGAAGCCACAAATATCGAACCCCTCGAAGTTGGGGAACCCCGCCAAATCCAGTGAGTGAGAAGGAATCGTTTTTTTTTACCCTATGGTAAATTTCCCCTAGATTAAAGTATGG
>JALLBA010001472.1:0-11695 GCA_036939675.1 Cyclostephanos invisitatus
AACATCTACTATATCTATTAAGCATATAAAATATATATATTACACTTCTGTCCATGAGCAGATGAGAATAAGGTCTGTCTGTCCATGTCCATGAGCGTGAGAGCCGCAGGCCCTATCGGCTTGTTATCATACAAAGATTGTGCTTGGCGGGAGGTCTGTAAAAGGCAGCCACTGTTGTTGGTCACAGTGCAGGGGACTTGAAGTTGCCTACACGGGGTATTCGTAAGTATCGTACTAATTTGGATACCTACGTTACACAACGCACGACCTTACAAAAAGAACAAAAAGAGAGATCTTCCCGACCTCTCACTTTTTGTTCGCAACCGAGTGTAGGCTAGCAATAGCAATTAATGCACTCGTTGCCCCCCCCCTGAAGCTATTCTTCTGCTCCGGGGGTTACCAAGTCCCTGCCTCCCACCTCTCCGACCCGAATGAAATTCGTCTTCGAGGTAAAAAACCGAACCGGTTTGCGTTGCGGCAGTGGCGATCGCGTGCTACGTCGCGGTCGCAGTCATCCAGGTCTACGGCGGGGGCGTCGACCCCTCGGTGTCTTGGGTTTCCGACCGCCCTCGCAACGATCAACCTAATCGTCACGATCAAGTTCCTAATCAAGTAAGGTCCGCGGCGCCTGTGCTGAGCAGCGCCTGAAGTCGAAACCTGACGCCGTCGCAAGCCCCATTGCCATCGGAAGCCCCGCTGCCATCACCATCGCAAAACACCATCCTCTGGTGGATTTCGGTGGGCTCCTAGTGCCCAAATCCGACGCGAGGCACCGTCGCAAGCCATCAACAGTCACGCCGCCATCGCCACCACCGGAATCGGAAGCACGGCGGCGTCGCAAGCCCCACCGCCATCGAAAGTTCGGCTGCCATTGTCATCGCAAAAAAAAAAAAAAACTTTCGGTGGATTTTGGTGGACGTCGATTTTCCGCGGTCTGCCTGTCATCACAAGGTCCGTCCGTTGTCCTACGGTCCGGCTGTCACCCTCCGTCTACCACCCGACGGTCTGTTTGTCGCCTGACGGTCTGCTTGCCTCCCAGCGGTCTGTCTATCACCGGATGGTCTGTCTGTCACCCGACGGTCTTTCTGTCACCCGAAGGTCTGTCTGTCACCCGAAGGTCTGTCTGTCACCTGAAGGTCTGTCCATCACCCGGCGTCTGCCACCCGACGGTCGGTCGTCCACACCAGACGTGAGCGTGACCACCTGTCTAAGGTATCCCAGCCGTGACCATGGCGCAAGAGCATGCCCCCACGACGTTTGCCGCCCTCTTCAACGACGCGTCACGCGACCCGTTCTTGGTTAATGGGGGGTACGAGGCTTTCCTCGCCCCCTTTCAGGTCGAAGAAAACAACAACGCCGCGCCGCTAGTGGTCCGCCAACTGATTTCCGCCGCGGCTAACCAACTTCTCCCGGTTGCACTCGTGGTGCTCGTGAATGGCTGCCTCACACCCTTGTTCCTTCCTTTCCAGCGGGATCGTGCAATGGGGGTGGCCGAGCACCCGGCCACTGATGGCCGAATGTATGCCTTTGAGGGGGAACTCATCGGCACCCAAGGCTACCTCGTCGATTTGGCCGACGACTCCTTCAAACTCACCCCTCGCATGACCATACCAGACGTGGGGCACGTCCGCGGCCTGTTGGCAGCCGACCCCCAGCTCCTGGTGGTAGGCCCGTTTGCGGAAAACGCCATCAACACTTCGACTGTTCGCACGCGATATTTGGTCCCTCTCCACAACAAGTACACAGCACTCTTTTTGACTCATGAGAGAGGGATAACCCCACGCTACTATTTCGACATGATTCTTCCATTGATCGAAGCGGATGGCATGGCTGTCGCCTGTGAGCCCCTCACACGCTTCTGCCTAGCGGCAATCACGACCCAAGCAGATGCGGGATCGGCCGTCACGATCGACGCCCCGCGCCCCCCAGGCCGTCACGTTCCCCTCCTCAAGCAAGCATCCCAACTCCTCACGACCCATCTGACGGGACTCCGGCGCATGACGGCGCCCGAAGTGAATTTACAGCCCCTCATTAACACGATCATTGCTGGGCAGGAGCTACGGCTGCAGGAGCAAGCAAACGCTCGCCTCGACAGGGAACTCAAGGAGAACACTTCCGTGGCAGCATGGCTAGGAGCAGAGAATTTTGCCCGCCTCCTCAAGTACTGTGGCGTCGCAGTCGAGCACGACCTGGCACCCCTGTGGAGCACCTGGGCGAAGGCCCCTGCCAAGGATCGTCTCAACATCTTTGAAGGCAAGGTGGCCAACGAATTCTTCGCCCTCGGCGCCATTTATGAGCAGTTCACGCCCTCCCTCTTCATGCTCACCCAAATTACTTCACTGAAATGGGGCATGCTAAACCCCGATGCCCTCGAGTCGGGATCCTTAGGCAACGCCTTCCTTTTCACTGACTCAGATGTGGAATTGGCCCAAGGCGTCAATCGGCAAATCGACTTCATCCAACAGGGAGGCGCTACCCCGTCATACGCTGATGCGCAAACGCTCCTCAAAGCCAAGATCAACTTGCCGGGCCCTGACGCCTCCGTCCGTTGTGTCCTTCGTATGCTCGCTGTCTATCGTGCTATCCTCCCGGAGGGGCACCGGCTAGTCAGTTTCCTCCAACAGCATCACAGCCTCATGAATGCGTATGACCCGGGCTGGACGACGTACCCCACATACATCCCCCAGCTCCGCGGCCTCAAGGGTGTCTACCATCTGCAATGGCTGTCTTTAAAACTGACTCGGTACTTCGGACAACTGGATCGCAACACGGCCGAAGTGCGAGTGCCCGACCCCCATGAAATCATCGACCACATCCAGGAGCAGCGGCAGTGGGAGCCCAACTTGACGGAAACTTTTGCCAGCCGGTACAACCTTCGCGCACTTCTCGGGGTGCATACAAGGGCAACACCTTCAGTAGGATCCATCCCAAGTCTCGGCGTGACCTCCACCACAACCGGCTCAACTATTAGTGGTGTCACGTTCCAAAGTCAGACCACCCCACCGCCCACTGTCGCGGGAACCACGACCGGAGCCTCTTCATGTGTGACCAACGAGAAGTTCAACGAGGCTCTCTTCAGGTTGTACAAAACGAACGCGATCAAGGCCAAGACCATTCGTGATAAGGTCAAGGCGGGAACTATCCCACCCCTCCCAACCTCCATTCGTGATGGCACGAAGCCGATGTGTCTGGTATGGCACACAAAAGGGGTGTGCAAAGTAAACTGCCCCTGCGCTTACGACCACGTAGCGTACTCGGACGCTGAGTATGCCCCCATGGCGGCGTGGTGTCACGACCATGGCTATGCCAACACCTGACAGGGCGGCGGGAGCAGTTACTTGAGAGATAGCTTTCTTAAGCTAAACTCAAACTTCCTTCCCTCTGCTCCGACGCCTTCCTTGCTTTCGCATCACATGTTACCACCCTCCTCCCCACCAGGCCGGTCCCTTCTCCCGTCCGCAAAACGTTCAGCACCCTCGTCACCCCCGGCAACGAGCCCGGTGCGAAAACGAGCTGCTATCACCAACGTGCCGAAGCCAAGCGGAATCCCCTCAGAACTAGGTGAGTACATTGCCCGTGATGCAAGGTTGTTGCAATCTTTGGGGTGGCATGGGCTCATCGCCCATCGCAGGCCCCTCAGCGATTTCTCCATGCTGGACAATGTACCACACCCGGCCCGTCGCCTGCTACGCCACTACAAGCATCGCGGCGCGCCTGTCAAGTTCTCCACCCCACCATGGACCCGCCATCAAATCCAGCGCGCCCTCTCAAGGGGCCCGCACAAATCTGCCCACTAGTATCTTGATTACCTCAAAGAAGAATTCGTCGACATGATCAACAAAGGCCAGTGGATTGTGCTCCCATATTCCGCCGTCAAACATCTCCCTGGCCTTTGCCTTTCTCCTCCAGGTGTCATCTCACAACGTGACCGCCGACCACATTGGATCATAGACTACAGCTGGTGGGACGTCAATGAAGACACCCTCCCCCTTTCTGCAATGGAGTCAATGCAATTTGGTCATGCCCTCGACCGCATTTTATGAGAGATCCTCCTCGCAAACCCGGCCTTTGGCCTGGTCAACCTCATCAAGCTCGACATCCGCGACGGCTTCTACTGCATTGCCCTCAACGTTGACGACAACCAAAAATTGGGCATGGCATTCCCAACAGCACACAACGCCGACCCGCTGGTAGCATTTTCACTAGTACTTCCCATGGGGTGGAAAAATAGCTCTCCTATCTTTTCAACTGCCACCAAGACAATCGCAGACCTCGCGAATGCACGAATCAGAACATTCGCGCCCCCGCCACCCCATCACCTTGACAACATGGCGGAGCTCATCGCATTCCCTCCGCTAGCACCGCAGAGAAAATCATGCATCCCCCTTTCTGTGCCTCGCGACCCGTCCCTTCCAACCCCAACCACTCCGCTAGCGTACGCTGATGTCTACATTGACGATTTTGTGGGCGCAGCACAGTGCTCCCCGGCCGGAACCAGCGGCCTTGACAACCGCCGCCACGTACAGCGTCTGTTGCTCCATGCCGTCGATGACGTCTTTCGACCACTCTCTAGTGGCGATGACCCAGAATGCCGCAAACCAGTGTCCATGAAAAAACTAGCTGCAGGGGATTGCTCTTGGGGAACGATGAAGCAGGTCCTGGGATGGATCATCGATTCAGTGGACATGACCATCGCACTACCCCCGCATCAGACAGAACGCCTTCTCAATATACTGGACTCTTTCCCACCATCCCAAAAGCGGACTAGCACGAATCGATGGCACGCGGTGCTCGGTGACCTCCGGTCGATGGCACTCGCCCTCCCGGGAGCACTGAATATCTTCAGCTCAATGCAAAATGCACTCTCCACCCAATCAAAAAATAGGATTGCCCTTGGTAAAGGCGTGCACGATGCACTTGACGACTTCCATTGGATGCACACAAACATCTTGACGCGACCCACACGCATCGCCGAACTTGTACCCTTGCCCCCGATGGCGGCAGGGCACCATGACGCTTCGGGCAAGGGAGCAGGAGGCATCTGGTTTCCAGGAGCCCAGCTCACACCTCGTGTGGGCTACACCTCCAACTCGCCAGTCGTGTGGCGACACAAATGGCCTCAGCACATTACATCGCGGCTAGTCACTGACTCCAACCCCTCCGGCAGCATCACAAACTCCGATCTCGAACTGGCAGGAGGCCTCCTGCATCTGGACGCCATCGCCAACTCTTTTGACATCCGAGAACGAACCATCCTTTCCCTAGGAGACAACCTCAGCACGATGTTTTGGGAATGCAAAGGGAGCACGTCCACCGCATCCGCGCCAGCGTACCTCCTACGGCTCTTTGACATCCATCAGCAAGTCTATCGATACATCCCACGTTTCGACTACATTTCCGGAGCATCCAACCACGTTGCCGATTCCCTCTCCCGTGATTTTCAGTTACCATGGTCTGACCTCCTCCCTTCTCTATCCAAATTCCTTCCACAGTCAGTTGGTTGTCAAGTCTGGACCCCCTCACCTCAGATCGTCTCCGCGGTGACTTCAGCGCTGCTCAGGCAACCGCCCTCGAGGGAGTCTCTCCTGGCCGTGCCTCTAGCAACGCCACTGCTTGGTCTAAATGGGTCGTTTTCACCAGTGACCTGGGCATCGACCCCTTTCTCGAAGCCTTCCAAGACAAAGTTCCTTTCCTACAAATCTTCGCTGGACGAGTACATTCTGGTGAGCTCGTGGCCCACGGTAATCCCGTCAAGTCTCGATCGGCTGAAGATTACGTATGGCACATTGCACAGACGTTCCTCAATATGGGGGCCAAGGACCCACACCTCAACTCGGCATTCCAAATCGACTTTCGCATCCAACGCATCCTCCGTGCATGGAAACAGACAGACCCCGCCCCACTTCGAGTTAAGCCCATCCCCATTACAGTGATCAGAGGCATCACCGTCTCTGCATCGTCCGACGTTGTCAACTCAACGTTTCAAGCCGCTTCCGACATGATAATCGTGGCCTTTTTCTTCCTGCTCCGGCCAGGTGAATATACCGACAACGACGCCGACCCCTTTTGTCTTGAAAACGTTTTCATCGGCGATACCCGCCTCCCTCTGATGACGGCCCCTGAGTCCAAACTGCGCCTTGCACTGTTCGCATCGCTCACATTCACCACTCAAAAAAATGGAGTACGAGGTGAGGTGATTGGCCTCGCTTGCTCGGGTGACCCATACTTATGCCCAGTACAAGCCATCATCCGCCGTGTGCTCTACCTACGAATGCACTCGGCGCCTCCTACTACTCCCTTGGCGCGGGTTTTCAACACTCCCGACAAGGTCACTGCATCGTACCTCACGGTACAAATCCGCGACGCCATCACTGCATGCGGGCCACACCTCAGTTTTCTTCCTACCGAGGTATCGGCGCGCTGTCTCCGTGCCGCTGGTACAACGGCTCTCCTCCTTGCCCGCGTAGACCCTGACGTCATCCGCCTCATCGGCCGGTGGCGCTCGGACGAAATGCTCCGGTACCTCCACGTCCAAGCTTATCCACTCATGCGCGATTACTCCCAGCGTATGCTCTCCGCAGGGACATATACACTCATTCCAAACCACCTTGTTCCACAACGTTAACCCGCCCTCCTTCGGCGCTTCTTTCACCCACCCAACCTCCCTTAGCCTTTTGGCCTGTGGCGGATCATGGCACGACTCACAACCCGTGAGTCGGCCATTCTGTGGCATATAGGTGGAGCCTTCACTAGTAAAGCCCCCCTTTTTTTGCCAAACACCTAAGTACCAATTAAGTAGCCTAAGAGAAAGGTACCAAGCGACGACCAACTGAAGTGGCTGCGCCACATACATCAAAAGCAAAGCAACGCCATGCTACCATGGACCTCCATTATGGTATTTCTGATGCAAATGTCAAAAGGTTCATTCAGATTAAGCTGTTACATAACAATGCACAGTTTATCATTTCATAATAGCAAATGGGGGTATTATGACATTCGAAGGATATCACTGCAACCTGGTACCATGACCTTCTTCTTCGCGGACGTTATGCGAATGATTCTACTGGTGTTGACAACGGCATCTTCGCCGCATTTGGAGTCCGACTCCAAATCTCCTCTGCATGACATTTAAATCCCTTTCCAACGCCTAAACCCTAGTGGTAGCGAATGATAACGTAAACTTAAACTTACACTTAATTGTTGCACCCCAAACTGCGGTTTTGGGAAGTACACGAACCCAAGGTCGCACCATCGATCAGCCCCATGCACGACGGCGGCGACATGATCGACAGACTAATTGACGATGATTCGAAATCGATCGGAACAGGGCGGCGGAGTGCGTCCCGCAGGAGTCGCAACGCCGTCCCATCGTGATCGTCATTTTACTTTCCCCGGCGGCGGCGCTCGATGCATCTCCATCATCCGGGACGACTGCGGCCGACGAATGATCGTCCGGGGGCAACGCCGACTCACGATTCGCGGAGGGGCACGCACGTGATATTGTTTCGGTCGTCGGTACGTTGTCATCGGCTCGTACCGGATCGATCGTCTTCATCGTCATCCCATCGACGCATGTCGTATTCATCGCACCGGCACCGTCGGCATCGCCGCGTAGCGCATTCTCGATGGACGACGCGAGCGCGACGCGGAAGGCGTCCTCCCATACCCCCGAGCGACGGCACCGACAACCGTCGCGACGACACGCCGCGTCGATGCCGTCGCGATCGCATTCGCGATCGTCATCGCCGTTCCTCCCCGCATCGTCGTCGTTCGAATGATGGGTCCCGTCGACGAGCGTCGACGCGCCGGGATCGCTCGACATCTCGTCGTCGCACGCCACGAGCAAGCGCAGACACGTATGCCAATCGGCGGCGCATCCTCCGGATATCGCGTCCCATCGTCTAACGGACGCCCTCTCCGCATCGACCTCGTCGGGGGTCATCGATGCGTATCTTCGAGCCACGTCGAGGGGGGTATGTCCGCGAGCGTCCAACGCGGACAGTCCCGAAACGAGCCGACGTCGACGACGGAGCGTCGTTAGGAGAAGCTCGACCGCGAGGGGACGACCCCCCGCGACGGCCTTGTGAAGCGGCGTGCGCAGGTCGCCGTAGCTCCCGTCCCTCGCGAGGATGTCCGCCATTCGACGACTGCCGCCGCGACCGAGAATGCCGCCGTCGTCGTTCGCACCCCCCCAGGAGAGGAGGATCCGCATCGAGGATATCGCACCCGAGAACGACGCGCGATGCAGGGGCGTGGCGCCGCCGCGATCGCGATCGATGACGTCATTCGACGTCGTCGTATCCGCCGACGCGAGTAGGCCCGTGTCGACGTCCCGTCGTCCCTCGTTCAACAGGAGGTACACGGCGTCCGCGTGGCCGTGCTGAGCCGCGAGGTGTAGAGGCGTGATGCCGCCGTCGCCGCCGAGATTATGATCATGGCGATCGTTCGGAGGAGGGGGCGATCGACGACCCCCCCCCCTCTCCCCGGCGGAAACCATCGCGGTCCTCGACGAATGTTTTGCATGCGACGACGACGACGACGACGACGACGACGACGAATGACAACGTATGCGACGGGAGAGGGTGTCGACGTCGCCGTATTCGGCGGAGGTCGCGGACGATAGGGAGAGCGGCAGTCGCTTGCATGGACATTCGGATCTGGACGCGGCGTAGGAGGAGGAGGAGGATGCCATGGTCGGGGGGGTCGGGGCGTCGTATCTACGATATAATAAACACCATACGTATGGAACCAAAAACCTTTCCAAAAAAAAACAACAACGCCTCTTTGCTTGACACCGCCCATGATATCCAAGGCCAAGCTCGTAATCTCCCTGCTGCCATGGCAATTCGCATTCGAGACCGCGACGTTTTCGTCATCCCTCCGTACCCCACTCCTCCTCCTCACCCTACTATCGACGACCCATTCGGGACTTGCGACGAGTGGCAGAGGTTACAGCGACGACGACGAGCGCAAATGCGAGTCGTCGACGACGACGACGTCGTCGGAGGGACGACGGCGTGGACGACGACGACGGCGACGGAGTAGAAGTCGTCGTGGTATCGGTACGAGGAGTCGACTGACCGCCACGGCGAAGTCGCCGTCGCCATCGTACCGCGCGGGTGCCACGCGGACACGTGGACGGCCGTCGTCGTCAAGCGGCGATGCGCGCGAGGAGCGGGAATGGCGCGAATCGCTCCGCGGGCGTTGGATCGACGTATTGTCATCGGGACGATGCGACGACGACGACGACAAAGTCGACGACGGCAACGATCACGATGACGTGGGGGGCAGTCGCGCGATACGGCCGATGGGTCGGGGGGGACGGGATCATTGCCACTGCCACCGCGAGGCGGAAATGCTGGTCGATGCGCTCCTGGGGATCGACGACGACGACGATTGCGACTGCCGCGCGACGCGGTGCGCGTCTCGTGGCGAAGTAGCGCGCGCTACGTTGAAATCGACGATGATCGCAACGTCCGCAATCGCAATCGCGGCCCTGTTATGGACCGTCCTGCATTCGAACGTGATCCGTCGTATCGTCTCGTCCGCCTCGTCGTCCATAACGCCGTACCTGCTCCCGTCGATCGAATCGTGCAAATCGATGATCATCGCCGTGCGCGGATATGCCATCCAGGTCCAGGCGATGTTGCATTCCGCCCCGTACCTCCTACGTCATTTGAATCGCATCCGATTGCCGCCGTTATTCCCAACGTTGCTTAGGCTACTGAGGAAATGCATCATCCTCGAGGCATGGCGACACATATGGATGATGATGTACAAGCTAACGCGATACGTGCGCAGATCGATGACGTTGCACAACGCAAAATTGGCGTATCATCGGATATTCCCACCGTGGATACGAAGGGGCATTCGGAGCATGTTCCAGAGCGTCGTTCAGGCCCACGTGGCGGGCGCGGTGTCGGACCTATTGGGATCGGCGTCGTTCGAGGGGGCGATTTGGACGTCGTACGCGGGCGTCGATGACGGCGGAGGCGGCAATAATGGCCTCGAATACGTCTCCACCATCCACAGGGGGGATGATTTCGACTTGGTTTCCACCGCGATGGACTCCTCGGGGAAGATGGCATGCATCCCATCCACGAAGCGCTGTTCGAATTCGCCGATTCAGCCATGGCCGACAAGGCCGCCGAATCTATGGTCAACTCCGGTGTGATGGAGGCTTTAATCGTTGAGGTGGGAGAGATGTCGTAGAAAAGGATTATAGTTTCCACATGCATGGCCTTCGGGTGGTAGCGGTTCTGTTGCTGTAACATTGCTGAATCATACTTCTTACTATTGAAGTGCTAGAGATTCACCTGTCATGTGTCAATATTATTCCTCGTCGCTCTCGCAAAATAAAATAAAATGATGGCTCCGAGCAGTGTACCGTAGAATTCCTCGTTCCCGGCGTATGAATCATGTCCGCCCAATAGTCACAAAAAATGAGTCCCCGTCCTCCAATCCCAATGCCAGACAGGTATTCTCCGACAGCGCCCTCCTGACCTCCTCCCTCCTCGCCCTCGCCGTATCATGCGCCATCCCCAACTCCGCCATGACGCGATGATTATCCCCAATCAGCATCGCGATGCGCTCCATCTGCACGTCCTGCGTACGTCCCATCCCGGGCAATTTCGCCACCAGGTCGTCCACCGTGCGAGATCTCGACAGGACGTCGTCGGCGAGTTGTCTCGTCGTGTTTACGCCCCGCAGCCGTTCCGCGCCTCGCAATAGTGCGACGTACTCCTCCCGCATTCGTGGAAGGCCGACCGCTCGATGCGTTAAGCTTTATGGTCAACCTCGGCCTCTTGTTCGCGACCACGACGTTGCCCCCGGAGTCGTTGTTGTTGTTCGGATCGAGCCTGGCAAGATGCTCCAGATCAACCAATCTCAGGTCCTCGATGTCGCTGTCAGAGTAGACGCATCGTCTATCATATCTGTTTGCTGGAATATTGAGCGTGGATTGCGGAGGAAGGAGGTGATGAGATGTTCTCCTCCCTTGGTGCGTCGGCATCCATAACACTCGTCGTATTCTTACTCGACGCTACTCACTGGCCAAGGGACGTTTCTTGACCACCCTCCCGACGAACCAGTTGAGGAGAATTCCTTGCGAAATTCATACCCCACCTCGCCGATATCGATCCTTGCAGAGCCGCCGATCGCACGAATAGTGGAAAGTTTGTCATCGCTAGACAAAGACGACGATGCCGAGGTTGAGACCGATGACACCTTTCCCTCCTTCGTGGACCTGATAACCTCGACCGACGGATCCTTCCCGTCCGCGATGACAGCGCTCGACGACGACGACGTCGACATCATCTCCACCAGTTCCCTCGCGTGCGAATCGTCGGCCAGGTACGACAGGAGGAACGATTCGTAATCCGGCTCGAGGGCGTCGTACGCGCGCGACGTGAAGTACCCGACGTTCAGCCCATTCAGCAATCTCGTCCTCGCGGCCGCCATGGCGTCGTCGACGTCGTCGCCCGTCGCGGCCGTCGTCGTCGTCATCGTCCGATGATGATGATGATGATGATGATGATGATGATGATGATGATGATGATGTTCCTCTGACGATGACGATTCGTTCAGGAATGCGGACGCAGAGCTCGCGTTCGCGGAGGCCTCGTCAACGACGGGTGTGGCGCAAGCCTGGGTGGGGCAAAAACGTCTTAATTCTTACATTTAAGCCTTTTTTGTG
>JALLBA010001478.1:0-11917 GCA_036939675.1 Cyclostephanos invisitatus
GCCCGTTAAAGGTCTCATGGCGAGACCTGGCAGCGGACTGCATCCCGAGGTTCTCTGGGGGGTTGCAGAACCCTAACCCTAACCCTAAGTTCAGTGCTTACGGCTTACGAACTTCCGTACGTACGCTTGACTTGTTTGTTCTTTGTTCTTTGCACGCACTAAAAAAAGTGACGGCACAACAAGCAATCAACGCCGCCGTCATCATCGTTTTTCCTCCTGACAACACCACCTCATCTCCTTCTGTTGCATGATATAACCTATGAAACACATCGAATTTTCGGCAACACGCTGTCGTCATTATTCTTCACTTCATGTGCGCCGAGGAAGATAGCGATTGTTGAGCTTATTCGCGCTTTATCAGTGAAATAGTGGGAGACACGAAACTATGACGATAATGCTACCATGAGATTCCTCCTCCGGCCATCCTCCCTACCCGCCGCCGCCGTCGGGAAGCTCCCGCGCGTCTCGTCGGCGTCGACTTCGAAGGGCGCGGCGGAGACCAAGTCGTCCGCGCGTCGAGGCGACGCGGCAGTCGACGACGCCGCGGCGACCGGCGTGGCCTACGGTCAGCGATGCGGATCCAACTGCGGCTGCGTACTGCGCATCGAGGCCGGACTGACGTCCGAAATCGCGACGAGCGGCGGCGCGAGCTGGAATTGCAGTCCCACAGTGGTCCGCTCGTCCTACGTCGCGAAAAGGGTCGTGACCACCGCCCACCGCCGCCGCCACGATGGCGGATTCCGCGAATTGAGACCGCTGACCACCCAGAACAGATCCCGGAAGTCACAACCGATACTGACCACCTGCGATTGTCCGACGTTGCATCACATGGCGCAACGGACGGTGGAATACCTCGAGGGGAAGACGCTCGCTCGGATCAGGAACGACATGGAGATGGGCATGGTGGGTCCCAGGAGCACCGTCGCTTTCCGTCACACGGTGCTGCGCGAATGCGTGATGCCGGCAATTAATGCGAATACGAGGTGGACGAAGATGTCGTCGTCGTCGTCGGACGAGCGGCATGTCGATGCCGCCACGGCCGCGACTTGTACGGGAGTACACGAAATGAACTCCACGACCCGACACGTTCACTGCTACGATCTCGTGGAGGATACGTTATTGTCCATGATACACGAGCGCGTGCCCGTCCGGAGGAATGACGACATGGCCGAGTCGTATTCTCCGACGCTGGGTGGGTACTTTCGTATGTACAGTCCCTCCGGGAGGAAACGAACCGCCGATATCGCGGATGATGCTCGACGAAACGTGGGCGTGGCAGGCCAGGAGAATGCCATTCACGAGGAAAGCGGTTGGCTACGAAAGTCCCCATCGTCGTCTTTCCTATTCGGCGATGAACCCAACAACGGCAGCAACGGGAGTGATTCGTTTGGCTTCCTCGGGACATTGATGCAATCCACTAGAGATTACTTCGGCAACCGACATCTCGGCGATAATGGAACCAAGATCTCCGCGCCAATCGAGGACGAAACGGGAGAACAACGTCCGATCACCACGTACTTGCAGATGTTGGACATATATGGTAGTGACAGTACGAAAATGGATGAGAATAGATCAATGGCCGATTGGTTGGATTACGTTGACAAAAACTCTCAGGAATATAATATGCCCACGTCAGCGTAGATTTTCTAGATAAATGTATCTGTAACAGAAAAGTGCATGTTTCGTGTTATTCTACAATATTGGTAATACCAAAAATGATCTCATCCGGCCCACCTCACACATACACCTTCCTTGAAACGGATGCAGTCGGTGATTTTTCGGATTTCCCCTGATTATCTTGAATCGTACCATCCAACCTACGGCACTCCCGACGACGTCGACGCGCCCAATCTATTCAAGAAATATTTGAACCTCTTACCAGCCTTCTTGCTCATTGCCAGTGCGCGTAAATCGCCCTCAGCAAGCGCCTGGACCCTATCAGCGTCCAACCCTGTCTTCTCATTGGCAATTTCGGGGAAGCATTTCGAGAAGACCCCCAACGGAATGCACCCGTGTCGTCGAAAGTCGGACGACGGGGGAGTGGAGTGCAACAATTCGAAGTAAACCTCCAAGCTTTCCCCCTCGGTGCAACCCTCCTGGAGTAAGAGATCGCGCAGTCGCTTGTGCGTGATGCAATTCCTCTTAATGTCCGCCGGGATCGCGCCGAACGTATCCCTGAACGGACAAAGGCCGTCGCTCCCGCTGGATGCCCTCCTCCACCTGCACTTGGGAACCGTGCCGAAGTCGGTGACATTATCGTCCTCCTCGTCGTCGCCGCTAACGCCGTCCTTCTCGTCATCCTTGCTCGTGGACTCCTCGGAATCCCCCGTCGCTTGGACGGACTGATCGGACTCTCCCCCCGCGTGACCATCCCCAATCGTGGACTTCGTCCCCCCCGAACTGTCCATCCCTTCCATCGCGTCGTCGGTGGAGCTCGTTTCCCTCCTCAAGAAACCACGAACGTTTATGAGCTTCTTGGTCGCGTCCTTTTTCGAAACATTGCGCTTATCCCCCAACAGCGGTTCCACGCCCTTCAGATTCGTGTCCACGGTACTTCCCGGTCGTTCCCCCCTCGCCGTGAAGCCGATGATACGCGCGGGGGCTCCCACGGCCGTGGCGCCGCTGGGTATCGAGCGTAATACGACGCTGCCGGCGCCGATCTTCGACCGGTCGCCCACGGTGATGTTGCCAAGGATTTGCGTCCCCGCGCCGATCAGCACGTGCTTGCCGATCTTCGGATGACGATCGCCAGTCTCCTTGCCGGTGCCACCGAGAGTCTGCATAGTAATATAATATATGAAATGGATTTTGTCAACAACAAAATTAACGCGATTTCACAACGAGTGGGGAGGGGGATGCTATGTAAAAAACTCACCACGCCGTGCAATATGGTCGTGCCATCGCCCACGGAGGCGGTCTCGCCGATGACCACGCCCGTCGCGTGATCGATCATTATGCCGGCACCGATGGTCGATGCCGGATGGATGTCCACCCCGAACGCGGACGATGCCAGGGATTGTAGGAGGAGTGCGACGAATCTCTTCCCCCCCGGCGGGGGGGCGGTCTCGCTCTCGATGCCCATTCCGCCGTTCGAACTCGACGTCGTGGACGGCCTCCACGCCCTCCTCGCCGCACGGTGTAGAACGAGGCTGTGAAATCCCTTCATGAATAGCACCGCCTCCAACAACGTCTCGCACGCGGGATCACGATTAAGTATCGCCATGGCATCCATTCGAACCGCCTCGGTCATGGTGTGTCCCATTTCCAAATCTTCGACGTTTTGGAATGATTCCTCGAGCAGACGACGGAGGTAATTCGGGCATATGGATTCCGTCTTGCCGGAGCACGACGATAATCGGTGGGATACTATGCGCGATATCGCCTCCTCGAACGACGATGCGGGATTATGACATCGGTCGATCGCGACCGAGAAGGAGGACGAGGACGAGGATGAGTGGGACGGAACGACGCAGTCGTCGTCGTCGGCGTCGATCAGTCCCACCTTCGAAAGGAGCATCGATAGGATCGGCTCGTCCCGGACGACCGATGCCGCCTCGCGGCGCAATCGCAGGAACATCTCGTCGTCGTCCCCGTGCGACGACGACGGGAAGGTAGTAGTGGAATCATAATCATTCACCATTGTTGTTACTTTGTCCCGTCCCGATCGGTTGTCCACGTTCCCATCATTGAATCACTCTTGTCTTGCTCCTGGGCTGGGCTGGACCTGATGGGCCACGCCACGCTGAGGATCCTTCTCGCTCTTCATTTTTTTTTCCGACGAATGATTCCGAAATGTTGTGGTCTGTCCTTGAAACGGGAGGGTCGTGAATCATAAAGGTTGAGGAGTCCCACATCCCGCCCCCTCATTCTCTTTGCAGCGCTTATCTTCCCTGCATCACCGACCGCCATCGCCATCACATCACATTAAAGGAGGAGAGAAACGAATACAATACGTGAGAGAAATATGAAAAGGACGATCCCCCCGTCCCATTCGCTCGTCATCGCCGTCGCGCTTCTCGCGTCGACATCGGCCGGAAAATCCGCCGCGGCGTTGGCATTCGCACCCTCCCCCCCCCACTCGCGAACCAACGTCCTCGAGCTGCGAGCGACGGCGCGCAACGGCAAGTCCGCGGGGGGACGACGGGGGGATGGAGATACGGACGTCGACGACGTTATTGGCGGCGGCGGCGGCGGCGGCGGGAAGGGCGCGAATGATAATCCGGCGAGGAGGGCCGCGCTCGAGGGCGTGTTGCAGCGCATCGAGAGGAATTACGGGCGGGGATCGATCGTGAAGTTGGGGGATGCCGGTGGGATGGTCGTGGATTGCGTTGGTAGCGGTAGCATGACGCTGGGTGAGTATTTCCCTCCTCTCTATCTCTCTGGCGCGAGAGCCACCGACACGGAGTTGTTGCCTCAAATCGCCGGGATGGGGGAGGGGGAGGGGGAGGAGGGGATGGGATGGGAGAGAGTCGACGTCCGTCTCGTCGTCGCACGCGAGGCACTGCCCTCCTCCCCGCCCCCCCCCCGTCCCTTCAATAATTTTATACTTCCGTTTTGATCCATCCGAGGGAAAAATTCTAATTCTTTTTCTCTTCGCCCGCCGTGTCCAGACGCCGCCATGGGAGGGGGCTACCCGAAGGGTCGCGTCGTCGAAATCTACGGTCCGGAATCCTCCGGCAAGACCACCCTCGCCCTGCACGCCCTCGCGGAGGTGCAGCAGACCGGAGGCACGGCCGCATTCGTCGACGCCGAGCACGCCCTCGATCCGTCATACGCCAAGTCATTGGGCGTGGACGTCGACGCCCTCCTCGTGTCCCAGCCGGATTCCGGCGAGATGGCGTTGGACATCGTCGATCAGCTCGTTAGGTCCGCGGCAGTGGACGTGATCGTGGTCGATTCGGTCGCGGCGCTCGTGCCGCGTGCGGAGCTCGAGGGGGCCATGTCGGACATGCAGGTCGGTCTACAGGCGCGTCTCATGAGCAAGGCGCTTCGAAAGATCACGAGCTCCCTATCGTCGAGCCAGTGCACGGTGATTTTCCTCAATCAGCTTAGGTCGAAGGTGGGGGTGATGTACGGAAGTCCGGAGGTGACGAGCGGGGGGAACGCGCTCAAGTTCTACGCGTCGGTCAGGCTCGACACGCGTCGACGGGAGGTACTGCCTGACAACATGGGCATACGCGTGAAGGTCAAGGTTGTAAAGAACAAGGTCGCGGCACCGTTCAGGGTGATCGAGTTGGACATACTGTTCGGGGAGGGCATCGACAAGATGGGTAGTCTCCTCGACGCCGCGTTGGACCTTGGAGTTGTGCAGCGGAAAGGGAGTTGGTACTCGTATCAGGATACGAACTTCGCGCAGGGACGCTTGAATGCCGGCGTTTACTTGAAGGAGAATAAGGCCGTGGCGAAGAAAATGGAGGCGGAGATACGTGAGGTCATGCTCACGGCGAAGATGCCAGTCTCGAACGTTGATCCGAACGATGAGTCTATTCTCTTCGATGATGAATTGGATCCATCTATTGTGCCTGAAGGGTCGTCTATTCTCGAGTGAGGATTGTGTGCTTACCGTATCGATGGACCTGAATAAGAATATAAAGTAACAGAATTCATTTTTTCATTGGAGTTATCATTTTAGACATGGGCTTGTTCTGCCATGTTCATGATGGTGCTGGACAATAAAATAATTAGGGTGTGCGAATTATTTTAGCGAGTTTTAGCGAAGTTCGGCAACACACACACATTATCGTCATCAATCACCAGAGAGATTCCATGAGCAACTCATCATCGTCCGCCACGCAGCCCCTGTCGGACATACTGCCATGGGGAAATCCCATCACTGTGGCCGACCGCCGCGATTGCGCAAATTTGATCGATGACATCTCATCATCATCGCGCCATCGGGGGCACGCGCCAGCGGTGGTCGTGGATCATCGAACGCTGCTCGTGACGGACGGGCCGTCCGATGGCAGATTCCTACTCCACGCCCTGGCATTGCAATACCTTTCGAGTCGTCATCATCCTTCCCCCTCTAGTAGTCCCGTCGTTCGTCAGGCCGCCGCCACGGATGAGTACGAGGCCGCAGCCCCCACGCGCGCGCTAGAGGGGGCGGTCCTGTGGATCGCCTGCACGCCCGTCATCGAGCGGCAGATCGTGACGGGATTGAGGAGGGGGTCACAGCACGATTTGGGCGGGGTAAATCTCGCCACCGGTGGATCACCTGCGAGTGGCTGGGCGGAGGGGGGAAGTCGCATTAGCATCGTCTCCGTGCCGCTAGAACTGGCGGACGCCGCATTGGAGCGGGAGGACTTCTCCCACGATACGTATTTGAAAGGGCTACATCAAAGGATCGTGCACTGGCTGGACCACAGAGAGCTAGCACAGGCGACACCGCCGAGTGGACGACGACGACGGCGACCATTGGGAGGAAAGAGCGCAACGCTGGGACCGAACCTGGTAGTCATCGACGGCGCAACCGCCCTCGCGACGCTATTCGGGGATAAATTGGCAAGTATGTTTTTATCAAGCGTCCGATCGTCGATGAAGAAACGCTCAGGAATGTGCCGCTCATCATCGCCGAGCTTATTATCCTTGAGTTCTGCTACGGGCGGAATCGACACGACTAATTTGACCGTTACGACCGTCGACCTGTTGGCCATACGCGTTTCCTCTCCGGACGATGGAGGACTTTCACACATCGACAGCGACGAGAGCACAAAAGCGGAAAAACTTCGATCCGAATACGCGAGACTCCTAAGACCCTGGTTAGGGTTCGGGTCGGGCTCGTTCGGTCAAGACGAGACTGGGGTGGGGACGAGCATTCCTCTGATGGAAGAACAATCGAACTATCTGTGTCTGTCCCCCGACTCGGTTCCGTCGCTGCCGTATAGAAGTGGTCTATTTGAAATTGCGGACGGGATTGTCGACGTGAGTCCCCTAGAAAGTGGTTATGCTCGGGACGTGCTGGGAAGATTATCCTTCGGGGCAACTTGGAGCGGCAAGGGGTGGTGGGGTATCGCCGGCAACACGGCAGCAAGAAACCCAGCGGGGGTAGTCGGTACTAAGAAAAGAGAAGGACTCGTTCGAGCTTACGCATCGATTTGCGTAAATTATAGGTGCGATAGCAGTGGTGTTAGGGTGATGAGATTAAGGAGTAAGTAGATGACGGCTGAGACTTAAATCAAAGGTCTGCTTTACTTTGGTTCACTCGATTAAGAAAGCACGCGAGCTTGACCGTGTCTTGGATCCTTTATGTTCTAAAGAAATTCCACATTCGAGAGCTGATCAACACCCCGTCCGATCCTGCTTTAGCTAGAGAGGTAATGGTGTGAGTTCAACTTGAAGGAAACATGGAACCTTGCATGCAATTGCGAGCAAACGCATATTGATAAAATGTCCGGAATTGAATAATTGTTGAACGTGATCTCTGATGTCAATATAGAATATTCGCGTTCAAACTCAAGGCCAGAATATTATGGGGAAGCAGGATGGAGAATGGAATTGTTTGCCTTTTTGTTCAAACAAAATACATTTTTAATATTTATCACAGTACACAATACAGCAGCAAGAATGACACTGCCTTTCTCGTGTACCCGGCATGAATTTCTTATACCCAATACCGTGACCATTTACAAATCGTCCTTTTCCCATCTATTCCTCGTCTTTTCCCATTCTAACTTAGTCTGTGGACCTAGCTTTGGCGGTCCCTTCCGCTCTACCGCATTTTTCGACGCTCGCTCCAGTTGATTGAGCATATGCGAAGTCTTCTTGGTATACAGTGTCAGTCCAGCAGACGCACCGAGAATAATGGCTGCGAATCCGAGTTGTAGAGGCGTGACACTACTGCGGTCGGGGGGGGAAGTCGCCGCCGCCGCCGCTGTCGATGGTGACGATGAGCTTACGATAGTCATTGCTGTTGATCTTTTGTGTTTTCGACCTTCTTGGGGGGGGAGAGTGACACTTGAACGAATAAGGGCTGACGTAATGAGAGAGAACTGCAATAGTGCAAGTTCTGACACCTTTTAGGAACTAATAAATTATGAGAATATAAAAATACTTGTTCAATACAAATTGTCTTAGAGCAGAACTTTTATCTCAGTATTAGGAGTACACAGTACAATGTACCTAGGAACTAGTATTACATCTTATTCGGAGTCGACGAATTTGGGGCAACGAAGAGAATCATTCCCGCTGTGAGATTTTGACGAGAGAGCTGCGCTCTCGAGCATGCCGCCAATCCACAAAACAATTAAGTGAAAGTCCAAGAAAGGGTCGGCCGCCATGAAGCAAAACAGAATCATATCCGCCCTGATGCGGGGCAGCAATAGAGACAGAGAGTCGACAACCAAGGCCGCCGCCAACCCCGCCAGTTGGTCGCTTACACCATCTTCTGGTGCTGTGCCTTATGGGACCTGCGGTAATGTTATTATGAGGTCTGGTGCCAACCAAAAAAGTCCACCGTCGGACGAAGTAGTAGCAAACTTCGACAAGGTGTTATCCGCGCAAGAGCTCAATAGTGTAAGACGAAAGGAAGACAATGCTCGTCCTCGAACTCCGACTGCAATATCTTCGAGGTATGAGTCCAAGAGTCGTGGAATAGATCGGTATGCTGACAGCATCGAGAAACGTGCGAATTCTCCAAAGGGGATAGACGAATTTGACATGGAAGATATTGGCGAAACCACCGAACACTGCAATCCTGCAATGGTCAACGCGACGGATTTCTCATGTAGACCGCCCCATGTGGGTGATGCTTGCACAGATATGTCTAGTTCATTATTCGAATTCGTCGATGACACACAAACGGAGCAATCTAGTTCATCGCTTGACGAGGAGGCCTCAAGCATATATGTCAGTGGATTTTCTACAAATTATGTGGAGGATCTTACCGCATACGGATCTTCGACACCGAAAGGAATTGCAGGCTCTGCTACTTCATACTTATTTGAGCTCGCTGACGACGGTAACAAGAAGCAGCGACGAAAGACTCAATCCGGAATTGGTCAGAATCCGAAGTCCTTTTCAAGACCGAAAGTACTCTTGCAGGATTCAGCAACTCGACAGTCAACGAAAGAGAAATCAACTTCACGCCGCGTTCCTGCACGCGAGCTCCAGTGCCATCGTAGGAAAAATTCCAATGCAGATTCCGAATTAGCAAACCACGACGATCTGATCCAGATTTCGGAAGAAATATCTGGGTTATGTTTGGATGCAAAGTCGGCATTCGAGCAAGTTCTGTATGCATTCTTTATATCGCCTGATGATATTGATCAGATTTCTGATACACTCAGCAACGCCAAGATCGAGCTAGTGAAAATGTGTCACGATCAAAGAAAAAACAAGAATTAATGTGTTCGTTGCTCAGAATTCGAGAGGTTATCACATGCACGACAACAACCATTGCACTTTATGATTTGACCTACTGATACCTCGAGGATGAAGATTGTAGTTTATTTTTTATTGCTCTTTATCCAATTTACCGGAAAGGGGAACACAAATATTGCAGGAAAATTAAATATGGGTTAAGAATAACCTTTCAACGACGCAAAATCGGTTCTTAGTTAGTAATCAAGCATGAGCAAGATTTCGCAAATCCATGCGCGTATACATGCCGTTTTTCCATCATCTCTGTCAAGAGAGGAATGATGCCATCTCCGCTGACCATTCGAGCATGCAATGTGCATACAGCACTTAAGAAGGTACCGAACATTCTCACTCTCGACAAATCATCAACCTCGTTGTCTCCAACAAGTATCCTTTGAAGATTCCCTCCTTGTAGATGGAGAAGATATGCCTTGACAACTTTCTCATATGCGCAAGGCTGCTTAGGACCATCGAACCAAGTTAGCGCGTGCGGCAAAGCGATCGTTCGGCTTCCTTGTACTTCTTTGTTTGCACGTGATGTTAGTGCATTCAATTCGACGAGCAGTCACGTCGAAACTCATACCAGCCTTGGCTAAGATTGTAGCTTAGACCATCAGCGTAAGTCACAGTAGAATCCGAGGCCTCGCCTGGTGGCTGACCGTTGTTAGTACCATAATCCTTACTGTTGATGTCGAGCCGCCCAACGTGAATACCACGTGCTTCGGCATCAATCCTGCTTGGACCCCATCCAGGATCACTCCCGGACTGGAAGAAACAGGCGTAAGAAACCTCAACACGGCAGCCACTGCAAACGCCATCGAAACACTCAGTGGATGGTTTCCTTCTGCGGCGCTTCGAACACGTGCGGCGACCAAACTCTTGATCGTAGGGCCGAGACGGATGCCACAATTTGTGGCGCCATTCTGGGTAATGAAAAATGTAGAGAGCCCGAAATGTGGATGCTGCAGCCGTTTTCTCCAATCGATCCACGTCGCTTCTGTTTCGCTTTCTGATATGCCGTCATACACGGCGCCTGGTAGAATCTGTGCCTGATAGAGAGAGTCGAGGTAATTTAGTATCACTTCGGAAGAAGCGGACGGTTGGCAGAGAGCTTCCGTGTTGGCCATCGATAGAAGTGCCATGGAATGAGCCACGGCTGTATGTGTGCAATTGGCCACCCTCAGTTTGAGCGAGACATCCGACTCCAGATCGGTTGGGTCGTGCCGTATTTTCACCTGAAATGATTTGGATCGTACATTTGTGTTTGTTTGAATGAGAGGTGAGGCGAGTGAGCATGAGAGAGGCATGAGTATTTTCTTTCATATTATCGATCACCGGATTGGAAGAAAACAATAATGACAACGTACCCCAAATCGAGACTGCACATCTTCATCGTTCATCCAGGGTGGCAAATCTCTCCTTGGATCGCATATTACCAATGCCTTCGTGGGCAGTGGCTCGCACATCGGTATCAGCCCACCGGAGTCTGGCCTCGAAGACGTGATTCGATCGACCATGCTGTTTAAGAAGGCCACCCTCGTCACTATGAAATCGGCAAAGCTCGAGGAGATTGCACCCTCCACTACTTCCTCGCCGTAAAGTCTTTCCGCGTTTTTCAATACATGGCCGCGAATGACATCCCCGTTATTGGGCACATTGTCCGTATTGATGATGCATATCCTTCCGTTGGGATTGGAGCACGTCAAAGATTTGGAGTAGAACTGATTCAACAATTCGGTCAAATCCAGCATGCACTGATTCTCCGCATTCTGCATCCCCGCTTCGGTGACTCCCACGCCGATAACGGAAATGAATTTCATTTTGGATACGAGGCCCTCCATCAATTGCATCTTTCCGTCGGGACTTCCCAGAGTGCCCACGGCATATATATTGATGTCAGACGTAGTTCTACTGCCATCNCATCTTTCCGTCGGGACTTCCCAGAGTGCCCACGGCATATATATTGATGTCAGACGTAGTTCTACTGCCATCGAATTGCACAGTATCCACCGGATAGGACAGGGACGGCACGATCCCGACAACGTCACGCTTGCTGCTATCGTCGTCGAACTGACACTTCTTTTCGAAGGAGTCGAGAAAGTTACGGCCCCTGGTTTGGAATACGGCCGGCTTCATGTTGGAGGAGAGGAAAGGGACCATCACGCTCCGTAGGAAGCGACCAGATCCCAGGCAGATCGCGTTTACATCCTGACCGCTATCGCCGGCTGACTTCGAAATGAGCATCATTGGGTGTTTCCCCGGTCCAAAACTGGTGGTAGCGCGCCACCGGTGTATGTATTTTGTCTTTTCTGGTGACACGCCAGAAAATTTTGCTGGTGTGGGGGTTAATGTTTTTTTGTGTGTGCTACCACCAACATCGGTGCGATACAAGAAACTCCTCATTGAGGTTGAGGGAAAGGGGGCCGTCCCCCCTCTTCATCTCCTACAATAATGTGTGCGCCATCCTCGTTCTCTTCACTCACAGTCTGTGTTCTTATTGCTATGATATTATTAATGAAAACAAATAATATGATACAATAGTCTTGATACTATTGCCTTA
>JALLBA010001479.1:0-12329 GCA_036939675.1 Cyclostephanos invisitatus
CATGAGGCTTACACCGACGGCACCCTCCTCATCACGTATGACGAGCTAATCCTCCTCGCCACGAACAAGTACGATCTCCTCAAGCAAGATGGTACTTGGGGCTCCAAGTCCCCCGACGAAGAGCGCATCGTCGCGATGCAAGCCGAGCTGACCGCCCTAAAAGGCCAACTCGCTCTCGGACCCAACCTGAAGAAGGCTGCCGCCAAGGACGGGAAAGGGAAGGAACCTCGCGACGACAAGAAGGATGAGAAAAAGAAAAACAAGAAGGACACCTCAAACAAGAGGAATCAGAAGAAGGACGAGAAGTGGAAGAAAACTCCCCCTAAAACGGGCGAGCCGAAGGAAAAGAAAGTCGGTCCGAAGGATCGCGTCTTCCACTGGTGCCACCACCACATGTCGTGGGGGGGGCACAAAGCCAGCGACTGTCTCGTCGGCAAGGAACGTGCCGGAGACGCGCCAGTGGCAAGCCGCAATTCCGTTGCTGCTCAAGCTGCCTCCGCCACGGTCATCAACCCCGGTTGGTCCGCTCTCCTCGCCAACATGCAACGCAACATGGCCGACGAATGACTTGTCGCCCCGGCATGGTTTTGGGTTTTAGCAACCCCTTTCATCATGGCCGGACCCCTTGACACTGGTCAACTCTCGCGGACGTTCGCGTTCCTCCTTCCCACGCTCTTCTCTTGGCTCATCTCTGAGCTCACCCTCGCCATCGCCGAGCTCTACAGCTTCCGTCGGCTTTGGCACGGCGTTCGCCTCCGCGTCTGTTGCCACCCTCTCAAGCATCGCAAGAAAAAGATCGTTGCCAGACCGCCGCTATCTAACCACTCACCTCGCACCTACCTCCTCATGGCTGCAGCGATGTCGCTCTTCAGGGTTGGTTGTCGCATGGAATCTCTCCTTTCCAACATTTTGCACTTCAGCCACCTACCTCGCAAACCTGTGACGAGCCCGCTCCTCCATCGCGTCGCCTGCCGCGCCAGTTTCGACACGCCTTTGCAAACTCCGTCCGCAGTTCGCTTCGACACCGACTCCTTCCAAATCGGGATCGACAACCACTGCTCGGTCTCCATGGTCAAGTCGAAGGACCTATTGGAAGACCTCGTCCTAGACGATCACAAATGGCGTGTAGATGGCATCGAAGGGGGGTTAGAAATTCTCGGCCGCGGCACGTTCGTCTTCAGCAACGAGGACAACGATGGCAAAGTTCATACAATTCGCATCCCAAACAGCATCTACGTACCAGGTTTGCGCTATTGTCTCCTCTCGCCGCAACACTGGGCACAGATGGCCAACAACCACCACCCGACTCCACGCGGCACCCGAATGGAAAACGACGACCGACACTGCATCCTCATCTGGGGGCAGGGTCGTTACCGCCGCTCGGTACCTCACAGCTCCTCGACAAACACTCCGACCTTCCGCACGGCCCCGGCGACGTCCACGTATCGCTCGTTTGTTGCCCTCCACGAAGCAATGGAAGCCCAATTCCACCGCCGCGAACATGTCCTCCAGATACCGGGGCTTCGTCCCAACATCGACGAGGAGTTCGTCGATGAAGAAAATCTCCTTCTCGATGACGTGGACAAGCCCCCTTTTGAGAGCATGACGCACGACGACGAGACGGCACCCACCAGCAATCAGGCAAGTGGGGGTGAGCAGGAGGAGACTTCGGAAAATGTCACGCGACTCGGTCCACTCACCTTTGACCTCACTCCAGTTTTAGAGGCATCGGATCGCGTCGACGTCGTCGCTGCCGACGACCAAGCCGAACTCATGAGGTGGCATCATCGTCTCGGCCACCTTTCATTCGCCAAGCTCAAGATTCTTGCCCACAACAACGAAATCCCCAAGAAATTCGCAAAAGTCAAGCCGCCCACATGTGCCGGCTGCCTCTACGGGGCTATGACTAAGGTTCCTTGGCGAGGAAAAGACAACGCGGGTGAGGTATTCGTCGCGAAGCGACCTGGGCAATGCGTTTCCGTCGACCAAATGATATCCACCCAGGTGGGGTTCATCGCGCAACTAAAAGGCTCCCTCACGAAAAAGCGCTACAAAGCCGCCACCATCTTCGTCGACCACTTCTCTCGCCTCCAATACGTCCACCTCATGACGTCTCTGTCCTCCGAGGAAACCGTCGCGGCGAAACTCGCTTTCGAACGGTTCGCTGATCAAAACGGTGTCCGCATTGAGCACTACCACTGCGACAACGGCCGCTTTGCCGACAACGAGTTCAAGTCCGCATGTGAACAAGCCCGTCAGCGTCTCACCTTCTGTGGCGTCAACGCCCACTTCCAAAATGGGATCGCCGAGAAGGCCATCCGAGACCTCTCCGAGAGCGCGCGCAAGCAGCTGCTTCACGCCCGTCAATGCTGGCCGGCCGCCGTCCATCTAGCCCTCTGGCCATACGCTTTGCGCAATGCCGCCCACCTGCACAACGTGCTCCCGGTGCGGGACGACAACACCTCGCGGCTCGAGCATTTTAGCTCCATCAGAGTTGGGCTTAAATTAAGGCATGCGCACGTTTTTGGGTGCCCCGTTTTTGCCCTGCAAAACGAGCTCTCATCTGGCTCTTCTCTTCCCAAGTGGTCCCCTAGGGCCCGTCTGGGAATTAACCTTGGGCCAAGTCCTCATCATGCTAGGAACGTGTCTCTGGTACTCAATCCCCATACAGGGTGCGTCTCACCTCAGTATCACTGTCGATTCGATGACTTCTTTGAGACGGTGCGACACAGTGGACCTGATGTTGCCATCCCTTCCACATGGCTACAATTGTCTGGGCTTATCCGTGTGACTAACACTTTGTCCATGGAGGAACACGATGACGCTCCCTTGCCGTCACAACGCATGAGGATCAATCGCGATCAGCCTCCCCCAACGAGTTCCACGACCACGGTTCCTGCTTCCATCTCGACGGGCCTTTCTCCTGCTGATTTTGAAGACTCATTCTCCCTTTTTGATCCCTCGGACTCAGGGTCAGAAACATCCTCGCATCACACCACCACTCCTGCTCCCTCACGAACTCACCATCCCGCAAACCCTCCTGCTCCCGCTGAGCCCTTGCCACCGCCTGAGGCTGGCACCAGCTCCAAAGGGAGGATTCGCACCATGTCACGCGCCATGGCGGAATCTGTGTCGCAACGCAGTTTCTTCGGTCGCGGTAACATGCACTACATGTCTTCCATATCAGTTTGCGAGCATGATTATGCCGCCGACCACGACTTCCACCTTGAACTCCAAGAATGTATGCGACGCCCGATAGCTTTTCTCTCCGAAATGATGGGAGACACGATGTACCTTCATCAGGCCCTTCGCCAACCGGATTCTCGCGACTTTGTCAACGCCGTGATCAAAGAAATCAACGGCCACGTCGACCGTGACCACTGGGCTCTCGTTACACGAGACGATGTCCCCGACAACGTTGAAGTCTTGCCCTCGGTCTGGTCCATGAGACGCAAACGCGATCTCACCACCGGCGCCATCGCTAAACACAAAGCGCGCCTCAATCTCCACGGCGGAAAACAAGAATATGGTATCAACTACTACGAAACCTACGCTCCGGTCGTCACTTGGTTCGCGATCAGCCTGCTCATCGTGTTCGGCCTCCTTTTTGGCTGGGCGCTTCGCCAGGTTGACTTCGTCATGGCTTACCCCCAAGCCCCTATCGAAATGGACATGTACATGGAGCTCCCGCAAGGCAT
The DNA here is from genome assembly GCA_036939675.1 of Cyclostephanos invisitatus. Classification (NCBI taxonomy): domain Eukaryota; phylum Bacillariophyta; class Thalassiosirophyceae; order Thalassiosirales; family Thalassiosiraceae; genus Cyclostephanos; species Cyclostephanos invisitatus. Next base: position 3,699 of record JALLBA010001479.1, read on the forward strand.
CGTTGTCAAAGGAGCATCCTCCAAAAAGCACGTCCTAAAACTGCTTGCCAACATCTACGGGCAAAAACAAGCGGGCCGCGTCTGGAACGCTTTCCTCGTCGAGAAACTGAGGGAGATCGGTTTCGCCCAATCTCTCGTGGACGATTGCGTTTTCTATCGAAATGATATTATTTTTATTGTCTATGTCGACGACGGTATTTTTCTCGGTCCCAACGACGAGGCAATCTCCGTGACAATCACGGAACTCCTCAACCTCGATCTCGACATCGAGGACCAAGGGCATCCTGCCGACTACGTTGGCGTGGCCATCAAACGCCTCCGCGACGGATCACTCGAGCTATCCCAGCGCGCTCTCATCGACACCATCATCGCCGACGCAAACATTGATGATACCAAGGTCAAGCGTGTCCCTGCCAAAGTCAAGGAGCATCTCCATGCCCACCTCGACAAGCCACCCTACGCTCTCCAACTGAATTACCGATCCGCGATCGGCAAACTTAACTACGTCGGACAAACGAGCCGCCCGGAAATCATGTACGCGGTGCACCAGCTCGCCAAGTACTCCTCCGATCCGAGGGAGCCCCACGGCGAAGCGCTCCTGTACCTCATCCGTTATCTCAAGCTGACGCGAGACATCGGCCTTCGCTTTTCCCCCAAACCTGATCGCGGATTCGACTGCTACGCCGACGCGGACTTCGCCGGAAATTGGAATCGCACTCTAGCTCCTCACGACCCAAGCACCGCGAAGTCTCGCAGTGGCTGGATCGTTTTCTACGCCGGCTGTCCCGTCATTTGGGCATCAAAGCTTCAATCGATGGTCGCATTATCCACGACCGAAGCGGAGTACATTGCTCTCTCTCAGGCCCTCCGCGACGTCCTCCCCATCTTGTTTCTCATTCAAGAGATTCGTGAAAAAGGCTTCACCGTCATCGCCAACATCCCCCAGGTCTACTGCAAGGCGTTCGAGGACAACTCCGGTGCCCTCAAACTCGCTCGCCTTCCCAAACTTCGCCCTCGCACCAAGCACATCAACACCTGCTTTCACCACTTCCGTGAGCAAGTTCGAAATGGGCTCATTAAAATTTTTCCCATCGGGACTAAAGACCAAATCACTGATATCCTCACAAAGGCTATTCCGCAAAACGACCTTCAACGCCATCGCAAGGCTATTTCGGGTGTGTGACCAATGTGTGAGAGTTACATTGGGAGGGAGTGTGAGATCTTTTGACACGTACATACGGTACTTCATCAGTACTTCGTACATACATATCTCCTACGGGTTCAGTAAAGTCCCTATCACCTCGTACCAAGGTATTAAATCCAATGGTCCTCCCACACATGAATCATGTGTCTCTATTTGTTCCTGCATATCAAGAATTTCTCTTTTTACGTTCGGGTTTTCCTTCCGGTTTTCTTCCCTGAACGGCCATGAACGGCAACCGTCAAGGCTTCTTTTACTTGCATCCTCGAACTCCTGAGAAATGATCTCTTGTTGCTTTCTGTTAAAGTAGAGATCATAAAATCAATCCCCAAAGATTATTTTGTCATCTTCGGCCAATAGTTAATGCTTTGGGGACGCCCATTGCTCCGTCTACAGCCTACAAGTCTAATATTAGCACACGCTTCCTCTGCGATAATTAGGTTTATCGGAATCACGGTTTTCGTCACATTTTCTTGGGGTCATCTATGATATTCCAGAAAGTTTCGCAATCCTACCGCTAAACCAACCACTGACATATTCGAGAATTGATCCCCTCGAAGTATCTCTACGAGATTTGTCACTCCACCCCACACGTCCATAATCGTCCGTCGAAATCATGGCAGCTCGAGCCGCTGAAGTCCAAGCGCAGCTGGCGCTGTTCCAGCAGTTACTGGACAATCTTCAAGCCGAAGTCAACGGCCTACGCAATCAGAACAACGATCTGAACGCAAACATCATCCAGCTCCAAAACGAGAATCAAGCTCTCGCTCAAGGTGCTGCCAACGCGGCGAACGTCGCACCTCCACCTCCCGCTCAAGCCATATTCACCGCCACTCCTGCGATGGTGAATCACGAGCAACTCATCAACTATCAGGTGAAATCGGGAGTAATGGTGTATGACGAAGGTTGCAAGGCACTTACCGCTCCCTTTGACATGAAATCCAATGGAACCGTGGTTTATATCACGGAACTTCAAGCCAAGTGCATCAAGATGGGCTGGTCTACGGGGACCCAACAAATCACGCATTTCACGAATGCGGCAGGGGTACTGATCAACGTCATCGATCAATATGGTCAAATTGACCCCGCCACGCTGCTCACCGCCTGTGAGGCCTTCTGTGCTCCAGCAGGAGCCCAGTTCCAAGCGCGGGCGCGCCAAAACAACACCATGATGGGCGAGTGCATTCTTGCCACGCTTACCCCAGCCACGCGGATTCGGCTCTTACCATTCCGCTCTGAGTACGAAATCAACGATGTCGTATATGCGCCTCTCCTACACAAAAAGATCATGCAAATCGCCACGATCGATTCCGTTGCCACCACCAAAACCCTCCGTGTGAATCTGAGGGAGTTGGCTTCCTACTGCGCATCTGTGAAAGGTGACGTCGAGCAAGTACACAAGTACTTCGACAACAATCACTCACAGATTATTGCGCGTGGGGACACCGTTGACGATCCAGTCGACATCCTCTTTTCGGCTTACGCCGCCGTCCCATGCTCCAATTTCCGCTCGTACATTAAGCGTAAGCATGAAGCCTATACCGACGGCACCCTCCTCATCATGTACGATGAGCTCATCCTCCTCGCCACGAACAAGTACAATCTCCTCAAGCAGACGGTACTTGGGGCGCTAAGTCACCCAACGAAGAGTGCATCGTCGCAATGCAGCTGACCGCCCTGAAGGGCCAGCTCGCTCTCAGACCTAACCTGAAGAAGGCCGCCGCCAAGGACGGGAAAGGGAAGGAGCCCCGCAACGACAAGAAGGATGAGAAAAAGAAGAACAAGAAAGATACTTCAAACAAGAAGAATCAGAAGAAGGACGAACAGTGGAAGAAAACTCCTCCCAAAGCGGGCGAGCCGAAGGAGAAGAAAGTCGGTCCCAAGGACCGTATCTTCCACTGGTGCCACCACCACATGTCGTGGGGAGGGCACAGAGCCAGCGACTGCATCGTCGGCAAGGAACGCGCAGGAGACACGCCGGATGCGGGCCGCAACTCCGTTGCTGTGCAAGCCGCCTCCGCCACCGTCATCAACCCCGGTTGGTCTGCTCTCCTTGCCAACATGCAATGCAACATGGCCGATGAATGACTTATCGCCCCGGCATGGTTTTGGGCTATAGTAGCCCCTCTCATCATGGCCGGACCTATCGACACTGGTCAACTTTCGCTGGCACTCATCTTTTTCCTTCCCACGCTCTTCTCTTGGCTCATTTCTGAGCTCCACCTTGCCATCGCCGACCTCCTCAGCTTTGGTCGGCTTCTTTGGCACAGCGTCCGACTCCGCATCCATTGTCATCCTCTCAAGCATTGCAAGAAGAAGATCATCGCAAGACCGCCGCAACATCTTGCTCCACCGCACCACCTACCTTGCACCTACCTTCTCATGGCCGCCGCTGTGTCACTTTTCAAGGTTGGTTGTCGTGTCGAGTCCGTCCTTTCCACGCTTTTCCGCCTCCAGCGTCTACCTCACGTACCCGCAACAGGACCGCTCCTGCATCGCGTCGCCTGCCATGCCAGTTTCGGAACCCCCTCGTCAACTCCATCCGCAGTTTGCTTCGACACCGACTCCTTCCAAATTGGGATCGACAACCACTGCTCGGTCTCGATGGTCAAGTCAAAGGATTATTTTGAGGACCTCGTCCTCGATGATCACAAAAGGCGTGTAGATGGGATCGAAGGGGGGTTTGAAATTCTCAGTCGAGGCACTTTCGTCTTCAATATCAAGGACGACGATGGTGAAATACACACAATTTGCATCCCAAACAGCGTCTACGTACTGGGTTTGCGATGTCCAACGACCACTACCCAACTCCACGAGGCACCCGAATGGAGAACGACGACCAGCAATGCATCCTCATATGGGGTCAGGGTTGTTACCGCCGCTCGGTTCCCCACAGCTCCTCCACCAACACTCCAACTTTCCTCACCACTCCGGCAACGTCCACGTACCGCGTGTTCGTTGCCCTCCACGAGACGATGGATACCCAGTTCCACCACCACCGGCGCCATCGCCAAACACAAAGCGCACCTCAACCTCCACGGAGGTAAACAGGAATACGGTATCAACTACTACGAAACCTACGCTCCGGTCGTCACTTGGTTTGCCATCCGTCTCCGCTTCGTGACCTAGGCTGGTGGATAACTTCCCCTGAGAATGGACTTGTTACGAGTGAAAACGAGGTGACATGTAGTCCNCTATATCTTCACAAAACATATTCATCTTCATACAATGGAAGTCATCTTCTGTCCAAAACTTACCAACAGACGACAACTGATTCTCTCTGATCCTTGCCTTCATCTGCTGGTATTGTCCATAAACATTGGTAATCTTAGTTGTAACAGGCATCGAAAGGTTGGAACTGTCTCCACTCTTCAACCTCTTGACCTGTTTCCAGTTTCTCTCTGCTGTTCCAATTCCCAATGGCTTCAACAACACCAAACATGCAAGTTTGCCAAGAACATTTGATCTAGGTACCGCCCAAGTTAAATGCCATTGACAGGACACCATACGCTCATCCTTGTCGGGATCTGTCCACATACCGGTTACTGAATTTCCAAACACCCCTGTTCTGTTGGTGAAGGGTTGTTCAGTCTGCAAGTCAGTCTCCTCATGGTTTGTCAAAGAGCTTTCCAATCAGGCTTGTCACTGCATCAGTGTAGGCAGTACTCTCGGTCATCCTCAAGGCAGCATCCTGATTTATCGTTGGCTGAGGAGCTAGGATGTATCCAATCAAGCAGTAGTTCGAGATTTGTCACTCTACGACCCCCGTACTTCCATAATCGTCCATCGAAATCATGGCAGCACGTGCCGCTGAAGTCCAAGCGCAACTGGCGCAGTTCCAACAGTTGCTGGACAACCTTCAAGCCGAAGTCAACGGCCTACGCGACCAGAACAACGGTCTAAATGCGAACATCGCTCGACTCCAAAACGAGAACCAAGCTCTCGCTCAAGGTGCTGCCAACGCAGCGAACGTCGCTCCTCCACCTCCCGCTCCAGCTACTTTATTCGCCGCCACTCCTGCGATGGTGAATCACGAGCAACTAATCAACTATCAGGTAAAGTCGGGAGTTATGGTGTACGACGAAGGTTGCAAGGCACTTACCGCTCCCTTCGACATGAAGTCCAACGGAACCGTGGTCTATATCACGGAACTTCAAGCCAAATGCATCAAGATGGGCTGGTCTACAGGGACCCAACAAATCACGCATTTCACAAATGCGGCTGGGGTACTGATCAACGTCATCGATCAGTACGGTCAGATTGACCCCGCCACGCTACTCACCGCCTGTGAGGCATTCTGTGCTCCAGCAGGAGCCCAGTTCCAAGCACGGGCTCGCCAAAACAACACCATGATGGGCGAATGCATCCTCGCAATGCTCACCCCGGCCGCTCGGATTCGGCTCTTGCCTTTCCGCTCTGAATACGAAATCAACGATGTCGTATATGCGCCCCTCCTCCACAAGAAAATCATGCAAATTGCTACGATCGACTCTGTTGCCACCACCAAAACCCTCCGTGCGAATCTGAGGGAGTTGGCTTCTTTCTGCGCATCGGTCAAAGGCGACGTCGAGCAAGTACATACGTACTTCGACAATAATCACTCCCAGATTATTGCGCGTGGTGACACTGTCGACGACCCTGTCGACATCCTCTTCTCGGCATACTCCGCCGTCCCATGCTCCAACTTCCGCTCCTACATCAAGCGTAAGCATGAGGCTTACACCGACGGCACCCTCCTCATCACGTATGACGAGCTAATCCTCCGGATTCCCCCTTGCCCGAGAGGGCGGGCGGTTGAGTCGGATGATGCGACGACGAGATCGACGGACCCACGAATACTGTGAGAGGATCATCGCGAATTAGACACGCCCTTTTACGCCATAAAGTATTCCACACTAACATACCCAAACACGGAATTGAGTTGCACCAAGAGATGGGACGTCTCAATAGAGTCCGGAGCGGCCAAGTAACTCGTGATGGGAGGCTCGTTGTAAAGCTGGTACGCTTCAATGTAAGTTGGATGCATCGAGATATTATGATACCAGGATAAATAATAGGAATCAATTTTATTTCTATGTTACACTTCCTACTATTCACAATCGTGTAAAAGATTCATCACCCACGCCGGCTAGGTCAGCATTCGATTAAAAACAGCAGCCGGATGAAAGTTGCCCAGCTTTCCAAAGCTGAGATAATAAAAAACAAACCAAGCATCCCTGTACAAGTTATTCATCGTAAATATATAAAGGCGATGCTTACTGCAACTCCTACACCAATCAAAACCTCAAGGGATACACATTTCATTCATCGTTCTTCTTGTTGGTAACAAAGACCTCGAAAATGTGATCGTCTTCCATGTACAGGACGGTGACCATTTTATCACCCACGTACACAAGATGACCAGCAGTAGTATTTGTATCATCTTCAAGGAGAAGTGCTACGTCAGCGGGGAGCTGGCGTTCGCGCAGAATGTTCTGTCCATATGCAACAGCGGTATCCCTCCCGGAATCGGACAAAGTCGGCTTGTTCTGAGTTGATACGGCGGAACCGGCGCCGGCGTTGCAGCAGGGAGTGTCGCTGCCATCAAAATCATCGGCTGCATCATAATCGACCTTGTACCCAAGATCTTCCATGCTGGCAATGGTAAGCTTTGAAAGGTATTCGTCCTCCAAGTTGCTGAATCCTGTCATTAGTTCATTACCAAGGCACTCCTCGTCCCAGTGCCCAAATGCAGTTTCTGGGCCATAATCCTTCTCGATTGGCGGGGTACCAACACAACCCCAATCCTCCTGCCAAACGGCAGTTGCCTTTGTGTTAACTGCATAATCCATATTATCATCAATGAGGTCATGGTATGCATAGCCATCGATACCAACATTCAAATCCCAAATAGTGCCTAAACCAAGGACATGGCCCATTTCGTGAAGTATAGTACCTTCCATTAGCCCGAGACTAACATACTCGGATATGTACGCTGTATTGAACCTGTCGAATAAGATAGTAATGATCATGGCAATTGTTAGACCACTCAATCCAACAATTGGAACAAAGAGAATGTCGGTGAAGTAAACTCACTCCATGAATCCAGTCAAAGGAGTGGGTTTTTGAGTTTCAGTAACCCAGAGTATGGTTGGACCCGCACTGCCCAAAATTTTTTCAGGACTGAAAAAATCAATAGCGCAGATGTGCAAATCGTCGATCAATGGGGGCAGAGGATTGGAGCAGGGCCAAATCTCCGGGGGAATTCCAATGCTATCAACGAATGGGTTGGATCACCGGTGATGATATCGGTCCACCTGCAATGAGCATCGCTGTACGCAGCTCTGTACTTGTCGCTGTTCAAAGTCGAGTTCATCTCAATTGAGAGATCCAGATTGAACCTTTCCCCGTCTCCCTTTCCATAATACTTATTTTGAAAGCAGACATAGCCATCGGTACACTCTACGTCCGGTGAAGGAACTAATTTGCTAGCCTTACCACAGCTGCGCTTGTTGGACTTGGAGCTCCTGGCCTTGTTCTTCACCTTGTACGACTCGTTCCCTCCTTCGGAATAGGCTACGGACATGGACAAGTCCAGAGATAGAGGCATGGACCCCCAAACGATATAGTTCATGGACATGGATCCTTCACCGTTGACGGAGAGTGTGCGAGTGCGAGCCGAACGCCCACGGCGAACACGATTGGTAGATTCTTGCTGGTGCTGGGCATGACTTGTTTTACTCGCCAGGGCGATGAGAAGGCCGGAGATGGCTAGTTTCATTTTCGATTTATGATGAGTGACGGTGATGGTGATGGGAATGATATCGACGTGATTTGTGTTGGGGATGAAAATAATGAGATGATGAAGTGACCTCGAAGTCATGATAAAGAATCTATTATCAGTGTATCAGACCAGGGTCATGTCAATCTAACTGCCACTCCCCTTTCTCTTCATCTGTTTCAACCAGTCCAACCGAACCAACCGATGGACGAAAATGTTTCCCTTGGTTGTTTGTACGCATCCGTTCTTCTGACAAGATAAGCCTTTTCGGCGACCTCGGTATTCTGATATGCAAAAGATCGAAAAATGAAAACATAAAAGTGATTATATTGATAGTTCAGAAGAAAATAATTCGTTGGGAGATGTCACTCTTTAGTTGAGTGTTACGTAGGAATTTTAATTTTCGGCGACCTCGGTATTCTGATAGGCAAAAGATCTGTCGCAACTATTATGGCTAATTTCCTATTATCTATAGTAGTTGGCACGTGGTAGCTATTAGCCATTATAGATAATAGTTGCGAACCAATTTTTTTATCTAGAATACCTAATATTAGGTAGTAACCTGTCTCTACCTATATTATTAACTTTCGTTTAGGCGGGGCGCAAATTTCAATGCTTAGGCTGTGATTTCTTTGAGCGTGTGCACATGTACACATGTACGCATTGGAAC
>JALLBA010001485.1:0-15360 GCA_036939675.1 Cyclostephanos invisitatus
AAGCATCATTAATGATATCAGATACGACGGATCCCACCTTTTGTGATGCTGAGGCCATCCGCACACGAGCAAATCTCAGAGAGATCAGATTGAAGGTCTTGACGTAAACGACGATGAACGATTTGGTCGATCGCTAAAGCAAGGATATTTTCGATGGATGATAAGGCGGTGTGGTGATATTAAAAGAGGGATGGGATAATGATTGGCGCAAGATCATTTTGTACCGACACGAAACGAGTAATCATGAGTTGGAAGCATGATCGATATTCGAGACAAAAGATAGCGTCACATGCCCCATAAGTAGGCCAGGATGCATTGACGAATCATCAGGAATCGGACGATCGGGTTTACCAACGTCTTCGTGGTGAGGAGCGCCGCCCCCCCCATGCTCTTGAGCACCTGGCGGCGACGCGGCAGTCGATTTTTGATAGTTTTAGGTATTCGTTTGTCCTCTACGATAAGTAGTGTTCGTACAACCTTACGTAGGGTGAGGTCTGGCACTTTCTTTCACTTTGACGGGTGGAGCATAACATCCAAAATCATGACGACCGTCACGCACGTCGTGGCATATTTTGCGTCGCTATTGTTATTCTTCTTCTGCCTATTACTATGCGCGACATCATCGATGGCTCTGTCCTCTACATCGAATCATCATCCTCGATCCTTCGTAGTAGTAGAGGGAGATGGAGGACGAGGAATTGCGTCTGCGTCGGCATCGGCGTACCCACCGGGCTCGAGGACTACGACGACAATCGGGATCACGCGACGAGAGGCCGTAACGAGCCAGATGCTCCGTCGTTCCTCTTACGCCGCGGCCATCGCTGCGTCGTCGACGTTACTAGCGATGCCGGCGCAAGCAATCGCCTTACCCTCCTCCTCCTCCTCCTCCCCCGCCTCCTCCTCGGGAACAATCATCAACGCGGTTGGGGAGGAGGGAGCGGGGAATTCCGGCCTGGCGAGTAGGCTCGCGAGGCGGGATCCGTCGGTATTGAAAAACTCTGTATTCAACGTCCCACCGAGGGCACAGGTATACCCGCCGTTCATGCGAGGATCGTGGGACGTGAACATGAAATTCAACGGCTTCGTCTTCCCCTCCGCGTCCATAACGAGGGATAGGCTCGTGTCGAATTACGACGTGCCCGGCTTTCAGAAGTTATCCATCGCCATGGTGGGAGACGTCGGGCGGGAAAACGCATCGTACGTCCTGAACGTCGACGAGGGTACGGGCCTGGAGGACAGGAGGACGTCGTTGCTATCGTCGATCAATTCCCACCTGGGGTACGACGCGGCGAGCGACGTGCATTACGATCCGAGGGAGAATCCGAACAGGCTGTCGATAGATTTCGTCCCGAATCGCACGAGAAATGCCAATCGGATCGAATTATTCTGCAATGCGAGGGAATCCGATACGATCGAGTCATATGATCCCGGCGATTTGTCCTCGTCGAAAACGACCTTCGTGTGTTCTGAGCACGTCCGTCAGGTCACCTTTGGACTATCGACCGAGTACGGCGTAGCGAGGCAGGTCTCGGGAAATTACGCGCACTACTGGACGTGGAGGCAGGGGGGACGACGGCGGGCGGAGGAGAACGGAATTGCATCGTCCGACCCCAATACCGCGATGATGAGTGGGAATTTGCTCACCGCCGCGTACCTAGACGCACAGGATCCAATGTTCTTCGACGAACCAAGCAGGCCCGTGGTCGTTTACAGTCATGATCTGACGGCGACGAAAAGGCGCTCGTAGGCAACAAAAACAATTATGATAAATTCTATGAAGTAATATGTTTCATCGAGCTTGAGTGCGCTTTAATTAAATGAAATGATGAGCGAGGCCGGGAGATGCATATGCATCAGAAAAGACAATTTCGTCTCTACCTAACTAGATGCAACGGGGGCTACCACGGGTAGGTTCGCATTCGATGACATGGGTGCCATCAGTGTCTCTTCGTCCGCGCCCAAGTTCTGCTGTGCCTCCTTGGCATCCTCGTTCTCGTGATACTCCTGCATCTCCCTCTCGACAACACGGATCTTAGAAAAATATGATAATAGCGAATGCGAAAAATGTAAGTCACAGTGGACACATGGTCAATCACCCCCCTCATGATTTACTCACCAGCACGTCGCATCGCTTCTGGATTTCCAGGGGACTACGCGACTTGAAGAACCAGTTGAAACGGAACTGCCAAGCGCGCCTTATCTCCAACTGTATCCTACGAGCGGCGCCGTATCCATGGCGATGCATCATGACCAGTAGGAACGCATCTTCCTGCTGTTGGTAGCTGTAACCCTTTTGTCCCTGGCCGTATTTAAACTGCATCTTGGGCCAAGAGTACATAAGAAGGTCAATCGGGGAATACTGCTCAAGAAGTTCCTTGGGCACTTTACCGTCCTCAACACCGGGATACATGGTGCTGTAGACGGATTCGAGGTGAAGCTCCACTTTCTCCTGGATCATCTTCCGAATGTCGCTCAATCGATGTTTCTTCTTTTCTCCCTTCTCGATCTTGTCGATGATCTTGCTCCAATCTGCAAGGCGCCTGTAGTGCAACCAGAAAGCAACGTAGTACTTCTTGATGTCATCTTTATCTTTGCCAGTCTCCTGTACAACATCGTCAATGATCTTGGTGATTGCATAACGACCATGAGTCTCCAGAGCATTGCAGAAGACCTTGAAATCCTACGACGAGAATAAGCAAGAAGGTCAAAAGTGGAAAGGTCAGTATACATAAAAATAAAGAGACAGTCGCGGATCATAGTTGTTTCACTCACCTTCCTTGACCAGTCCGGGAATCCCTCGGATAATAATCTTGCCTTCTCTTCCTGTTCAGGAGGAGTCAATACGAACTGGTTCAGCATACTCTCCATCTCCGTAGCCTCTGCAGTCAGTTGCTCTACGGCGGCAGAGCATGCAGTTGCGGCGCGCTTCCTAATATCGGTAATCATCTCCAGATGATCTTCTTTCTGCTGAGCCAGTTCCCTCTCTCGTGAGGTTAACTCTTCCAATCGATCACGATCGTACAGCTGGAAATCTTGCATGTGCGGTCCTTTCTTTTTCTTCTTTGCCTTGGCATCAGCGGCGTGCGCTTTCATCCCCGAAGTTTCGCCCGTGCTCATCATCTCCCTGTAGTATTCATTAACATCGTACTTTGCACGCTTTCGCTCGCGAGTGCCCATATCGATGAATAGTGAACCATCTTTCCTCTTATCGCGGTAGTTCTCTCCCGCGAAGTCAAACGTGTCCTTACCGTCCTTGCCTTCCAAATCGCCCGATAGGGTAAATGTGGCAAGATTGTGCTGTGCATTCTGCTGTAACTTTGCCTGCATCTCGTTAGTCATCTTTTCGCCCTTGGCAATCAAGACATCTATGTCTTCATCGGTATAAGTTCCCTTATTGCCAGAGATGATCTGGTCGGCACCGAATTTGACCATTTGCATCAACTCAGTCTTGCTCAACTTCCTGCAAGATTGGAAACGATAAACGTCAGTGAGATAGGAACGAGTTATTTCGGAAAAAAATATCAAGACATCATGAACTCACGAGTTCTGCTCTGCCAGCCGTCCTTGCTGAATAACGGCCGCATCCAAGAACAGCTTCTTGTCTGCTCTTTCAATAATCTTCTCCTCTGAACAGAGACATAAACGGAGATTTATGTGAGCGATACGCATACATAATGTCAGAATCAATAGACTCGATAAACGACTCACCAACGGTGCCTTCGGATACGAACCGGAATACTTGTACGGGCTTGGTCTGGCCCAAGCGATGCGCACGATCCATGGCCTGCAAATCGACTTGTGGATTCCAATCGCTACTCAGGGGAACAGGTGAAAAGAATGGGAATGAGACGCGAAGTTGATTAAGAGACGACTTTAGAAATGGAGCGAGACAGATTTCTTCCATGTGTATCCTCCCCCCCCCCCCGTCTCTCTTACATGCGACTCACCTATCGTATAGAATGACAATGTCCGCAGTGGCGAGGTTGATCCCTAACCCGCCCGCGCGCGTGCTCAGCAGGAAGCAGAACTTCGACGATCCCGGTTCGTTGAACACCTCCATCTGCGAGTCACGGCTCTCGCCGTCGGTGTTGCCATCTATCCGACAGTACTCGTGACCCACGAGGCGGAGGTAATCCTCGAGTATGTCGAGGACGCGTGTCATCTGGCAGAAGATGAGTACTCGCGATCCCTTGGCTTTCAATTTCGGAAGGAGTTTGTTCAGGAGGGACATCTTCCCGCTATTCTCCCATATGTGAGGTCCGTCGGAGAATGGCGGACCGGCCTCGGCGCCGTCGAATAGGTAGGGATGGTTGCACACTTTGCGCAGGTGCATGAGTACGTTCTGCAACCGCGCATGACTGGGTCCGCCCAAGGCGTTGAGCTCGTGCGCGTCCTTGCGAAGTATGCGCTTGTACCAATCGCGCTGCATGTCCGTGAGCCCGATGAACAGCTTCGTCTCCTTCTTCGGGGGGAGGGAACACGCCACGTCCCTCTTCACGCGCCGGAGCATGAACGGCCTCAATACCGTGTGGAGCTTGCGTATGACGTTCTCCTGTCCCTCCTTCCCCGACATGGAGAACCACTCGTCGAACTGCTCGGAATCGCCGAATATCTCCGGTAGCAGGAAATTGAGCAACGCCCACAGCTCGTGTAGGTTGTTCTGCAACGGCGTTCCGGTGATGAGGAGACGGAATCCGGTGGACAGAAGCCTAACGGCCTTGCTTAAACTCGAATTCTCATTCTTGATACGATGGGCCTCGTCGATGATAAGATACTTCCAAGGTATGCGTCCGAGGCTCGTCTTCTCCTTCAACACCGCCTCGTAGGAACAGACCAGGGCGTCGAACTTGTACTTACCGGTATTCGGATCGGGTTTCAGAAATTCCTCACGCGCCTTGGCCCTCTCCTCCATCGTGCCGCCCATGCGCACGGCCCGTATGCTCGGGCACCACCTTCGGAATTCCTTGATCCAATTCCCGACTACCGACTTGGGCACGACCACGATGTGCGGCCCCTTGACCCCCCGCGCCTCCCTCAGGTACGCCAATAGCGATATCGTTTGGAGCGTCTTGCCCAATCCCATCTCGTCGGCGAGTATGCCGTTGATCCCGTGATCGTGCAATTTGATCATCCAATTCAATCCCTCGAGCTGATATTTGTGCATCGTGCATATATCCGATAGTATCTTCGGTTGGGTGTGGAGGTATACGGTTCGCCTCGTCGAGTCGGCCGTTTTCAATAATGCCGCATCCTCCTCCGCCTCGGTCATGCGATTCGTCTTGCCCCTCGATCCCCCCCTCCTCTTCTTCGATTTGGCATCGGACGTGGCCACGGATCCGGCCAGGAAGTGCGCGAATACCTCCGATTGACCCACGAGGTATTGGAATTTATCGAACGCCGCGGCGGCGGGGGGGGTCGTGGACATCCTCGCGGTGGAATCCTTTCCCCCCTCACCCGTTTCGCCCCCCCCAGCCTCCGAGGATGCCTCCGATGGCATCGATTCCCCCTTGCGTCGGAGTTCCGCCTCGAGCAATTCCATACGCTCCCTCCTTGCCGCCTCGAGTTCCTCGAGATCCTCCCTCTCGTGTTCGAGGTCCGACTTTTGGTGTTCCTCGTCGTCGATATCGCCTCCCTCGAGGAGCATGATGGCATCGTCGTCCTCCTCGGGTAGGACTGCCTCCTCGTCCTCGGACATGTCGATCCCTGAGAAAAAGAGAACACGTGGATAATACATATTATGGGTAGGAGGATGGTGTGGGGGTGGTTTCAAACGAAATGAGCCCCCCCCCTCTTTTCCCGATAATGAACATCCATATATACCACCACTCACCTTCCATCACCACGTCGGAGTCTTCGTCCTCCTCCCCTCCATTCGCGGCGGGGGCGGGCCTCGTGTCGTCGTCGTCATCCGCCGCCATGGTTACAAGATTTTTTCAGTGGGAGATATTAGGTATCGTCATTTCTGTGGAAAATAGCGGGCGAGAGGGGGGGGCATCCCCCTCAATCTCTTCTACTTTCCCCTCTCTCCATTAAAAAACCTCTCCGATAAGCGATATTCAGCGATTGATCGCCAAATCCATCCATTCCCTCCTCTCCTCCTATCCTCTCGTCCCTCACTTATTTTTCCTCCGTCCATCCCCCCACGCGCGCATTGAAAACATCGAAGATATGAAGAAGGGACGGTCGTCGGCGATCACGTCGACATCGCTCGTCGTCTTCGGGATCATCGGGATCATCATCGCATCATCATCTTCTACGACGACGCGATCGAAATGTCATTGCCTCGCCTTCCTCCTCCATCGTCGTGGGATGACGTCAACGACGACGCGTCGTATGCGACCACCGCGTCGTCTCGTCCCCCCCGTCGTCATTCGTCCGCATTCGTCCTCCCCCCCTCCTCCTCACATCCCCCCGTCGTCCGAGATGTCGTCCAAATCGTCGTCATTGTATGGTGGGGGGCGAATCGCGATTCACGAGCACGACGACGACGACGACTACGAACGACGAAAATATCGAACGACGACGAGGACGAAACGACGTCCTACCGCCCCCTCCCCCCCGGAACGACGACGGCCGATGATGTCGCTGATACCCGCACCGATAAACGAATTGCGATCCATAATGCCCACGCCCGGATACGGCACTCTGGCGCCCACGGGGGATCAGTACGTATCGTACCTCGGCCGCACGCCCCGCGAGCGATACGACTCCATATTCGAGGGCGTGTCGGTGGCATTCGTCGGCGCGATGTTCTCGTATTTCATAAGCTTCGTCATCGGACAATTTTTATCGACGTGTCTCGGCGTGCTATTCGTCTTCTGGCCGATATTGCGACCGGAATTCATGGCCTATCAGAGGAATTGGGAATTGGTGGGCGGTCGCGACCTGGTAGACGTATGGATGGACGACGACGACGACGATGGGCATCGTCGTGACGAGGACGCGCGCGGTCTGTACGGGGCGTATTACGTCGCGCGCATCGAGGACGCGTGCGTCGTGGACGACGTGCGTGCGAATGTCGACGACGAGTACGACATTTCGGAATTCGTCGATTACAAAATGTCGAACGACGAGCTCGAGAGCGTGACGGGGATACCGTGGAAGTTGCGTTTGCGCCTAAAGGACGAATACGGCAGGGGCATGCAGGTACACAGTCGAATGAGCGAGGGTTATTTGAACATACGACCGGGAATGTTCGCATTGGGTGTGTTGTTGAGTACAGGGAGGGAATTTCGCAAATTGGCCGGCATGACGGACTTTTGCGTACTGGACGTCGTTGCCGACGACGACGACGACGAATACGGTGGGGGGGATGGGGGGAAGGCGATCGATGCGGTCGCGTGGGTGGGCGATTATCCATATTTGGATAAGGCCATGTTCCTTAGAACGTTGGACGAGAATGGCATCGTGGATAGATTGCTCGACGATTGCAATATGAATATCGACGATGATGAAGAGACCGAGGTGGATGACTACGGTGATGAACAAGACGAGGGTGATGAGACGGAGGAGTACATTAATGTCGAATGATCAATCGTTGCAAGAGTTTGGCAAAGCTGGCGGTGATTCTGGTGGGCAAGCTGCCGCGATTTCTCCACGAAGTGCACCCGGCAAGGTTGCAACTGTGAAATCATACGATACTAGAATCGGCGATATGAAGAACATGATGTTTCCAATTCTACTGTGTAAAAGCTGGTGTTCGTCTAGATATCACACAACTTGCGTATGGGAGCGATGAAGGAAGGCGAGCGTAGAGTCAAGGTCGTTGATCTGAGTGTAGAATCGCTTAGGAACAAAGTCGAACGACATGCTGTTGGCCTTTACCTTTGGTCACGATGTGTATGAATTTCGATAGGGAGATGCTTCTCGGTCCGACGGCGAGGGGGCGTCATATCTGGATGGGTAATCGGGGGGCATCAACGTCCGTGCTTACCCTCTAGATGAGTATCTGTTTGGGGTAGTTGGCTCATTACTGAATTCCTCAGGACAGGATAGAAGGTCATCGACTCGGTTTGATGACGCATTCAAATAATGTGTGAAATGATTTTCTAAACATTAATCGCAGCAGTCCACGAGTTATTATTGTCGAGGGTACACCGCCGTTTGCCAACATCCCAAGCTTGTCGCATAAGTCCCCTCACCACAATAGTCCAATAAGCATCCGGAATTCTTTGAAGATGAGAAATAATCAACTGGACTACTTTTGGGGCATGCGTGTCTTCTGTCAAAGACATATCCCTCATTGATCCTGTTCCGAACTCAATATAACTTGTTTTGTTTCAGCACGATTCCTCTAAAGTTTGGCACCCATTAATCTGATCTCTCTGCGATTTGCTCGTGTGCGAATGGCCTCCGCATCGCAAAAGGTGGGATCCGTCGTATTTGATATCATGAGCGATCCAACATCATAGTTCCATGTANCATCATAGCTCCATGTATCGCGAAAAATCGCATCCTCGCTATCCCACGACGTTGCATAGTTGAATACCTTGTGCGTTAACGTGTCGTTTAGGTTCACCCTCCTGAAGAACCGTTCGCCTTCGGGAAAGAACGAACGAAAGGTATGCATGTCGCCACAGTGATCCGCCGGCGCCCACAGTGCATCGCAGAAGGATGCATCGATGATTTCGCATTTCGATCTGTTGAGGATGTCGTGCAATGCCCACTGATACATTGCCGGTCCGGTGAGGCGCTTTGTGGCCGAGTCGTCGGACACCGCCTCGGGAGTGTCGGACCTGAGGAGGTAGTCGGGGTGTAGTAAATTGTCCTTCATCACTGACACTGCCGCATTGATGTATGGATGGTCCGGCATGAACGCCATGGCCCAGTGCTCGAGCACGCCACCATATTTTTGCGTACCATTCGAGCCCGGCACCGGCAGATGACCCCAGCACCCCACGCCGGAAACGGCCGTATCCCCCTCCTGGATTGGGAGTTTCCCAAGCGCGGATATGTCCGAGTCGACGTACACGCCGCCGTATCGCTGCATTATCAACAGCCTCCAAGCGTCCGCACGCATCGCCCCCGCCTTGATCCTCGATAGTATCGGTATTCCCCACTCCTCCCCCACCGCAGTTTCGCAGAAGAAGCGATCCACGTCCTCGTCGTCGAAGAATATGAATTCGTACTCCGGATTGTGATGTATCAACGTCATCAACGACGTGTACATGGCCTTGCCGAGCCGTCGGTCCAACCACGAGACGAAGATCACCTTCGATACATCGCGGCGCCGGCGCGACGACGAGGGGACGTCCTCCTCCCCGGTGGGAATCGAAACGCGCCGCGCGGGGATGTACCCAGGCATCGTGCACATCAACTCCTCCTCGAATGGAGTGCGATCTCCGGCGTGGACACATCGCGGGCCGAGATTGGGATCGTAATGACGATACTTCCATCCCATCAGCCAATCATCCTCATATCCCACCCTCCTCGCCAAATTCGGCTTGGGCGTGATCCAATCCAAACCATCGTCCACGATCGGCATCGCGACCGTTTTATTCCGCTCGTTCGTCGGTTCCGACCGCGTCCGACGCTGCGGCCCGGAGATTGCAATGCCGTCGTATGCGCATTCGCAACGATGGAAACTGACGATGTGCAGGACGTAGCTGTAGCAAGCAAGTACCATGGCGAGGCCGAGTGTGATGGATGGCATTTTCGCCACCGGCCTCCTGGACGGGGTCATGGTGTATTTGGGAGATTTATATTCGCGGCGGTAAGAGGAGTGCACGATCGATGTCGTCAGCTCGAGCTAGAGCAAACTAGTCGATTCTTCCACCTCGGCGGGCTTTCATCGTTCACGCCGCCGCCTCCCTTGCACTAACTAGTATCTCGTCACGCGCTGCATTGACCCGTCGTCTCATTTTCATATTTTTCCATCGTTTTATTATGTATGATCGTAAGTACGTAGCCTCCTAAACGAAATATGGTGTATGGTATCGTAGATGATATGCCAATGGCGTCGTTTCACCGACGCCGGATGGCGACGACCTCGGCGTCACCGTCATTCCTCCTCCTCCTCTATCTCCTCCTCCTCCTCCTCCTGTTCCCCCTCTCCACCTCCGCCATGCCATCGTCGTCAACATCGTTCAAAATCGTCGTCGAACCCTCGCGTCGTCGACGAACCTCCTTCGTCGCGTCGCCACGGTCCCGACGACCGCGCGCATCGTCGCTGCCGATGTCATGGGACGATGGGACGCGTGCGCGCGGTACGAGTAGCATTAGTAGTAGTAGTAGGAGGAGGAGGATGAGGAGTAACGACGATGATGGCGACGACGGCGAAGAGATCGACGTGAGCGCGAATCGCAATCGCCGATGCATAATACGATTCTCGCGCGTCTTCCAGAGACACGTCGTACATCGCACCCGCGGCGACGACGACGACGACGACGACGATCATTCCTTGGTGCTTCGATCGTACCGCTTCCTCGACGAGGCCGTATCGTCGTATCCGAACGCGACGATCGTGGCGCCGCGCGACGCGACGAATCCGCCGTACAAGCGCGATGCGTCGGTCGACCGCGACGACGATCCGGGAGGGGGAGGGGGGGGCGACGAGGATGATGATGATTCTCGCGAGAGGTATGGGAGGGGGAGGGTTTGGAGGGGATTTTCGTCGTCGTCGTCGTCGTGCGAGACCCGGTCCATCGCCGGCATGGGTCTGAGCACGATGTGCGATATGGAGCACGACTCCCCCCGCACGATGTCCGACGAGGACGACGACGACGACGACGACGATCGCGACGACGACATCGACGTCAGCCGATTTGAACGACGACGCCGCCGACGACGACGACGAGCGAACGATGCCCTCAGGACGTTACTGGATCTTGCATACGCGAGGGACGATGTGGCGGTGCCTAGACACTTCTACAGGCTCGACGTATCCCGGATCGAGGATACGGGGCACACGTCCCATACGATAATCGAGAATCACGGGCGCATCGTCGACATGCTCGGTCGTTTTCGTAATGACGACGGCGATGATTCGCGTTCGTATCGCGATGGGATGGGGGGGGGGGGTATGACGACGACGACAACGACCACGATCGCGGATGACAAACTCGCCGCGACGAGGACTACAAACGACGATGAAGACGAGGGCGATGACGATAAAAAAGTACCAGTCGTGGGCCTGGCGATGGACGATGCCGACGTGTCCTTCGTTATGCATAATTTTCCATATTTGAGCCTTTACGACATCGCGGAGGTCGAGGGGTTGATACGTTTCCTCCTCGATCCGTTACCGGATCCGGGGGAATACCCGTCGGTGTCGATGGTCGCCGATGGTAGGATGTGTGGGGATGACGTAGACTGTGAGTGGTGTGCTGGCGAGTTTTTTTTATTCGGAGCGTTCAATCTCAAATGAAATTCTTTCGCTCTGGGCAACAAAACAAATAGGGCCAGTTTTGTCATCGAAGGGATACGGTGCTGGACTGACAATCGATCAGGCGACGAGGGCGGTGAGGATGATGCCCGAGCTCCTGGCGTTATACTACGAGGACTCCGTGAAGCCGCCGATACCGTACATGTACAATCAAATGCAGGGACGGTCGCCATCGGCGAAACTCATCGAGGAGGCATCCGTTCAACTGAACCTCGAGGGGACGGGCCCGACCGACGCGTTCACCTTCGCCCACCTCAATTCGATCGGCGTTTCGTGGGGTCAAATGCGCATACTCACGTCGAGTCTGCCATTATGGAGGACCGTCAATCTCGAAACCGGGTGGGAGATACTGGCGAGGGGTCCCGTTAAGCGCAAGCTAAAACGTCCGGCGCTCGATTACCTCCGTCGTCGATTGCAGATCGGGCCTGGCGATATCTACAGGATTCTAAAGACGCACACAAGGCTCAGCACTTACGACGCCTGCAATAAAATCATGCCGACGTTGAACATGCTGCAAAGCGGATTGCGCCTATCAAGCGCCGAGGTTAGGAGATTGATATTGCGCATGCCGTCACTCGTGGGAATGGGTGCTTCCGCATTCGAGGATAGATATGATTTTTTTACGAATGAAGGTACGGTAGGGAATGAATCGATTGTTTCCCAATGTCGTTGATTTGGCGTTTGATTATGCTCAGTTTCATCTTTATTTCCTCACGCGCAGCCGGCATGTCATGTGACGAATTGAGAGTTGCCGTATTGAAACAACCATCGCTGTTACAGTACGGTGTCGATTCGGCACTGCGCCCGAAGCTACGATTCTTACTCGACGAGCTAGCGGTTTCGAAATCGGAAATCGGTAGAATTATTTATTTCGCGCCTGCCGCCATGGGGTTGTCGTTGACAGAGAACTTGCGCCCGAAGGTGGTGTCCATTATGAAGTTGTGCGCACTCCACCCACATCAAGTTGGATTCATAGTGTCGACGTCGCCACAGATACTATTACTCAGCCAGAAGTGTAAAATTGAACCGATGCTGCGATTCTTGTCTGCCGAATTGATGTTCAATGACCCTACGGAGATTGGAAAGATTGTTATGACTGCACCACGTGTGTTTCATCAGGGTTTGGAGTCGTCGATTGCCAAGAAAATCGACCTGCTGACAAAACACTCAACAGAAAAATCGAAGGAGGATGCAGTTTCTATCATTCGTAATAACCCTGCTCTGTTAGTTACATCGAACGCTGTCTTGGAGGGTAGGATAGAACGATGTCCGTTGGACACCAACCTTGGGACATGGCTCCTGCCTTCGGCGAAAGGACGGAAGAAATTCATTCAACAGTCCACGACGAAACTCGGGGGTAATCCCATCGTGGCGACTCTAACGCCAATTAGATCATCGGACTCACTTGACTCCGTGGTGAAAATATATCGGAGTATCCCGGACGCTGCCGAGGAGCTCGACATACCCGAATCTACAATCAGCAAGGGCTGCAATGTGAATGGAGTCTATCTCCATTCTCTGGCTGATCTCCCGCTCGAGTCACCCAGAGAGTTGCTAAGCAATCAGAACGTGAAATATTTTTCAATATCAGTTTTCACTACGGGAGGTATCTATCCAAGTGACAGCGCCACTATCGCGCGTGGACAAAGACGTACGGGGGGTCTTGCCATGACGGTCTTCTCTGACGGGTCAAGCCAAAGCAAGGCTAAATTTCGTCGCGACTTTCACACCGCAGCACAACGTTGTCTTGGAATTCACGTACCAATCGATAAGGAAGACGCGATCAATTTGGTTACCGTTTTCCCGCTCGTTAACCCTTCTATAAAACGATGCGAACTATTCGCTTGCTCCCGCACTCTGCGGATACTGGAAGAATTCCTGAAGATGAAAACAAACGAGGGGACCATGTACGACATAAAGGTATACACTGACTCCGATTATGCATGGAAATTCGTCAAGTCCAAATCACGTCTACTTGAGATAGGCTCCTGTTATACATCACAGGAAATGCTTTCGCATCTACCACTCTCAGGTTACTCCATAAATATTGACATTTTGCATCCCTTAGCACGCTCCTTCAGCCGCTTGAATGGATGCATTGAACCGTCTGAGTCTGCACATCGTGCATACGACAATGCCAGGGTTGAGTTCCTACACAGTATGGACTGGACAACTCCCCAGAACGGTGGGTTGGCATTCGTTAGGAGACTCAAACGACAAGCGAAATTTGCAGCAAAATGGCAGTTTGATAACGAGCCTACGTAAAAAGGAGCTTATTTTGTCTCTGAGCTAGAAAGTCGCCCCCCCCCCCCCCCTCCTAGCCAACTTTCTGTGGAAGCTATCTTCACAGGCTGAATATTCTCCCTTTCACCATAGAGACAAGGACGACACGCCTGTCACCTTAACGAACGATACATCGCACCCCGGCCTTTAGGTATGGATAATCTCGCAGTATTATGTAAACGAACCATTTGGCCTCCTAGGGATGCTCGGTCATGAATATCATACTCATATTTCAACTTCTTTTTTCCGTCTCAATTTCATTCTTCCATCTGGTGAATTTAGCCTTATTATGTTTTTTCGTCAGGAATTGCAGATTTGTAATTGACAATGACATTTCCACCATCTTGCCTTCTTCACCTTCCATGATATGATCAACCTGAGCGTGAGGCGTGGGTCAAAAATGAGTGATGGTGAGTTGTGCACTCATTTCAATACCCAGTTGCAGAAGAAGAGGAGCTCCATCTGCCCATATAGGCAGTGCGACTGCCTTGCAATCTTGCATAACGGAAACGCCCGTTCATCTATTGTGAGGTACATGACTTGATTCGCCCGGAAGACACAGTACGAACAGAACTCGATTGTTCGGCAATGGATCAGGTACTCGACGTTATTAAGGATGCAAGGGCAATCCAGGGCGAATTATTTTCGGCTCCCTTACATCAACAACGGCACTGAGGCCGTTCCCGAGACAGTACGCAATCATGTTCTCTGCACACGGGGTTTCAGATTCATTTTTGGATTCGGACGTACCAGGTATTCGGCCATATTCCCTCTTCACAAGTCTGTGGGGAAAACAAATTACAATGCTATCGAGAACAACACTAGAAAGCTTGAGCCTTTGTTGGGGCACTTCGAGTATCGTATGAACCTCGGCAAGGTCCGAGTGACACGTCTCATTTGTACATTCATCGATGGAATGGTCAGCCAAGAGAATCGCAATGCTGACTTGGATGTGATGTACCTCCCCATATCAATGGGGTTCCGCACGTGTTACAGGTGGTACATGGCATCGCTGGGCTATGCTGTGGATACGGCGGCAACGAGCGCGTTTCATATATGGAAGGAGGATGGTTCGGCTGTCGACACCAGTGAGTTTGTTCACTTTCCAACGTATTATAATAAGTGGAAGCATGATTACCCCAACTTGAAGGTGAGAAGGCCCGTCAAAGACATTTGCAACCTCTGCTACACATTTGCACATCGCCACAAGTTCTTCACGGATCACATAATGAGGCGCAGTGGTTGCGACGATAGCGATGACAAGGACAACAACGGCGAGGACCAGGACGTTGTGGATTAACTTGCCAGCCTTACAAGAGACATCAACATCAACAGTCCGGAGTGCACCTCGGACAAGGTGGCGGAGGAGAGGGAGCAGAGGATGCTCGAGGCCGCAGAGCACATCAACATGGCAAGGGCGCAGAGACAGCTCTATCAGGAGAAGGTAGAAAGGGCGAGACGAACAGTGGAGAAGGTTCATTCGGAATAGACGCACATTTTTGTTGTTGACTACAGGCAGAATATGGAGCTGCCTGTATTCAATTCTGAGCAGGCCGGGGCTACATACTACTTCAGTCCCATGACTGTCAACAACCTTGGCATGGCCGACCATGCTCACATATACCCCGACGGAAAGGTAGGTGAGCATATGCATTGTCATATACACAGATGCCGTCGGGAGGAAGGGTGAGAAC
>JALLBA010001486.1:0-14692 GCA_036939675.1 Cyclostephanos invisitatus
AGTCACGACATCATGAACGGATTCCAAGATGTCTTCGACGCTCTTGGCATTGCCTTCCTTGCGCGTGCGGACTCGACCAGAGACCTGTTGGGCGCTTGCAGTGGACGCCTGATTATTTTATGATATGCAAGCGATGGATAATATGAGTAAAGATGACCTGGGTAAACAACAACAGGAAAGAAAATAGATAGGGGCATCATCTGTACCAATGCACTGATCTTGAGTAACAAGTCGAGGTGGATCAGTTCGTTGCGACAGCGCATTTTATTTATCAAAGTAATAAGGGTGCTGGGAGAAGAATACCTCTAGGAGATTCTGTCAAGAGCCAATGTATGTAGGCACACCCCTTGTCGAATGTTCAGCGACCTCGAATCAAAACTCGTCGATTATGATTTATGACAATATTTTGAGATCACCCATATCCGTACACCATGGCAATAATAGGAATTTAGCTTTTGCATGCAGGATCACATCAAACAACTGAATCACCCAAAAGACAGCGACCGTGCCGTGGTCATTTTGGGTGATGGCGGTGAACGGAAAAGTGTGCGCATCTACGATTAGAGATGAGCCGAGCTCGAAAGAACTGAATCGAAGAAGATCCTGAGAATACGGAATCGATGACGTGTCATTTTGCTAATAATAGAGAGTCCCAACTTTCTAAGCGGCCCAACGAGGCTCGACTAGTCACAAGAAAAGTGACCATCAACTCTAGTGGAGTGATGGGTTCCCGGCCGGGCAAAAAGACTCAATTAGTCTTTTTTTGCACCGGCCATTTGATGACGTTCGACACCATTCCCAGAACCCTACGCGTGAATAAATTGACCTCTAGGGGTGGTCCGAGAAGACTGGCGCTTCAAATCCCAGCATCGGCGGGCCAGTTACTACACACTTGACAACAAAACAACATTCTGATACACATCACCACGAGGCATGTCCGCCGAACCATGTCGTCAACTCCGGCGGCATCCATCGAACCCACGAACGCGAAAGTGAATGGAGAATACGACGACATCGACGACGATGGCGAAGCCTTCCACTGGACCGCAATCGCCATCCTGCAATCCATCGCCATCTTCATCCTCGCGGGCGTCGCCGAAATCATAGGCGGATGGCTCGTGTGGGCCGCGATGAGGGGCGTGCGCGACGCCGACGACGATGGCGGCGGCAATACTACCACGCGCAAGAGGCCTTGGTACTACGCCCTACTCGGCTCGTTGATACTCGTGGCATACGGCTACATTCCGTGTCTGCAGCCCAGCGCGTCGACTGACGGATTCGGCAGGATCTACGCCGCGTACGGCGGGTACTTCATCGTGCTGTCGTTCCTGCTGGCGTGGGCCCTCGAGGGGGACGTCGCTAGGCCGGATGTGGGCGATCTCGTCGGGGGTGGCATCGCGCTGGTGGGCGTTTTCGTCATCATGTTCTGGCCGGGAAGATGAGCATCGATCGGTTTGCATTTGTCTTTCTCCTCTTCGATTCGGTCGTAGTCGAATTGGCGAACGGACTACGATTTTTTTCCATTCGATCGAGCGATTGGCGCACAAATTGATGCACCGCATCATGGCGATTAAGAACATTTCGTTTTTGATTCTGCCAACAAATTCACGAGTAGCACTCTGGTGCCAAACTGCATGTATGTGACGAATGAATGGCTTGAAATGGATTCACTCGATCACGATAATCACATTTAAAGTCCATCCATGTAGCCGAATCACGCTGGTGTGCGTTTGACAAGGAAAAGCTCCGGCGACAATCGCAATGGCAGCGATGGGTTGTAGGAAACAGAAGAGGTGGGGTGCAAAACCAAATCAACGACAAAACTCTTAATTTCATTCAAAAAAATCAATATTCGATCCTTTTCATCTTCAGAGGCGGGGTGCTTCGGTCGCGAGCCAGGCCGTCACCCAAAAAAATCGAGCGAATGATAGGTACCGACGCCATATATAAACGAACGGACAAGATATGAATCTGCGCGACGTTCGGGATAAACACCACCTCTTTCCGTCGTTCATGCCTATCCCCTCCTTCTCCTCTCCTCTAGAACTCGACATCGATCACCCCCCCCTCGTCCTCCTCCTTGCCATCGATATTCTCGAATTCGTTCCCCCCCGACGATACGAATTTCACAATGTACCCGAAAAGCCTCCCCGTCGAATCGTCCTCGTATATCTCATGATACCATCCCCGTAAGCGCAAATATCTCTTATTCATCGACCTGACGTTGTGATAGAAATCCAACGACGATCTCATGGAGGTAACGACGTCGGACGTTCCGTGGAGTATCAACAACGGACATCGCAATTCGTCCCGTCGATCGCGCACGACGTCGAACGTCCTGTCCATGCCGATGCAGGTGCGCGCCACGAGCTTCCCCTTCTGAACGTAACTGTCGTCGACGTACGCCTTGACGGCGTCCGCGTTCCGCGACATGTCGACGGGACGCACGGCGTCGACGATCCTCGCCGTGGGCGCCATAGCGTCGATGATCGGCGCGAATAATTTTTGGATCCTGAGCGCGACGCTCATGTCGACCCCCAACGCGGGCGCCGTGAGTACCATGCCGGATACCTCGTCATTCCCGAGCCGCAATGCCGTCATGACCGCGATGAGACCGCCCATCGATTGGCCCATCAATATCAACGGCGGCGGCGACTTGCAATCGCCGTACCCCGACCTGCAACGGCCGACGTACTCGATCAAGTCCTCGACGTAATGATCGAACCTCTCGGCATATCCCCGCGGCATGCCATCGGACCGACCGTGTCCGTGATGATCGAGCGCGTATACGTCGACGCCCGATTCCGAGAGTGATTCGTACAGCGCGACGTATCCTGGACGGATGCAGTGTTCCCCGACGCCGTGCGCGAGGACGAGCATGGCCCTCGCGGGGGTGGACGACGATGAGGACGACGACGTCCCCCCCCTGCGTGGCACGCGTACCGTGAAGAGGGATTGGGAACGCGAATTGACGAAGGAACCGACGACGAAATCGGGGGGCAAATCCGGTGACGATCCCTCGCCCCTCGTTTCTCCCATGGCGGGCATGCTCCTCTTCGACTTCCTCTGTAGCGCGAATGCGATGACGACTGCCGATGCGAGGGTGATTAGAGCTGCCGCAGTCTGCGTGGTTGTCATAACGATGATGATGATTATAGGGAAAGTCTATCGCCTCCGCATTTCCGCATCAGTGTACGTAAAGAGAGATATGAATTGGGAGCGATGTTTCAGCTGCCAGCTGTCAGAAGATTCGAAACGTGTAAAGAGGAGTGTACTCGTAAGAAGTACTGGTAGTGTCGAAGATCTTTTCGGTCACGAATCAAGCAGACCGGGAACCACATCACCCCCGAGCGCGCTCAAAATTATTTCATCACCTCGCCTGGAGACAACAACAACTGGCGGCATGGCTTGGGGAGCATGCGACGTGTCGCATCCAAAATAATACCACTACGATCGACGATGTTCACCAGCACCAGCACGCGCGGCGGCGGCGGGAGCGGGAGCGACTCATCGTCGTCGTCGTCGTCGTCGTCGTCGAGCTGCGGCGGCTGCGGCAGGGCGAGGAAGGACATATTGTCGCAAAGCTGGTCGGAGATATCGAGCGAGTACGATCGGGTACTCGTGCCGCGATTCGCGCCGTGGACTCGCGATGCGCTGGATGCACTGCGCGATGCCATGTCGAAGTCGTCGACGGGGGGGTACGAGAAGGACGAGGACGATGGAAGTCGGTCGTCGGGCACGACGATGGATGGGCCGTCGCGCCACGGGGGGAGGGGGGGGGGGGGGAGGAGCGCACTGGTATTGTGCTGCGGTCCCGGACAGGAATTATTGCCGATAGCGAGGATTTTGGGACGCGGATCGAAAGTGCTGGGCACCGACCTCGCACCGGGCATGGTCGATTTGTCGAGGAGACGCATCATCGGGGAGGGAACGCTCGGGGAGGAGGAGGACGGGGGGGGGGGATGCGACGTCTCGGTCGAGGTGGGGGATGCGATGATGCCGCCATCCGGATCGTACGATGTCGTATTCTCCGCGTTCGGACTGCAGCAGCTACCACGTCCGTTGGATGCCATATCGGCGTGGATGGGTAGGCTGGCGGATCCCGATGGGATATGCGTCGTGATTTACTGGCCGCCCCTTCCTCCTCCTCCTCCCTTGATAATATCGGGGAGAATGGAAGACGGAGAGAAGGATGACGCGACGAGGAACCCATTCGAGGCATGGGACGATCTACTGAGGAAGAAACTGGGCACGAGGCACAACGAAGACGATCAAGCGTGGGATGCGGACATATCGAGTACGATATGCGATGCCGGGGGAGAAATACTGCACGACGGACACATAACACACGACATACGATGGAAGGACGGGAGAGACATGTTCGAGGGCATGTCGAATGCCGGACCGTGGCACGCCATGAGACTGCGACGAGGGGATGAATTCGTCGACGAACTCGGGGAGGAATTGATGATGATGTATCCGGTGGGAACGCCGCTCGTTCATCCGTTCACCGCGAGGATGATAGTTGCCAGGAGGAGGAGGCTAAAGAGCAAAAACAACGACGGCAGAGGAAATTCATCCCTTTGATCGGGCAGACCACAAGTGATATTATAAAAAGAATGAATCGGACTGTTTCGTCATTATTCGCACCATGTTACTTTCAAAATAAGTAACGTTCACTCCTCGTCCGCGGAATAGAGTATTATTCATTTAGCCCAAACAAATCCGTCGAAGAACTTCTTACCCATCTCCACACCCAGGAAAAGTGCGGCATTCGCGGGGAACGCCCTAGCTATGGTGGGTATCAGTCCCGTGTACAATGCCAGGGGACCGCGTTCGCGCGCGATGCGGAATAATTCGGGGAAGTAACTCCCCACGACGCGACTATCCCAGCTAGCCTGGACGTTCGTCTTGGGAACGTCGAACGGCATGGCGGCGACCCATCCCAGCATCCCGGCGAATCCCCCGCTGCGCAATCGACCGATAACGTTTTCGTGGTAGATTATCACGTCATGTATTTTAGAAAGAGGAGTGTGATCAGTGAAAGTAATCGACGACGAATGCATCGTATCGCAACGGGTGGACGGAGAGGGGGGGAAACTCTCATCACACAACTCACCTCATGAAGTAATTCAGCTCCTCCGGCATCGACGGGACGTACGTTCGGAAGAGATAGCAATTTAATTCG
The DNA here is from genome assembly GCA_036939675.1 of Cyclostephanos invisitatus. Lineage (NCBI taxonomy): Eukaryota > Bacillariophyta > Thalassiosirophyceae > Thalassiosirales > Thalassiosiraceae > Cyclostephanos > Cyclostephanos invisitatus. The sequence goes on from JALLBA010001486.1 coordinate 5,189, forward strand.
TAAGTGCCGAAAAAGAAGGCGTAGAATGGCATATCCCGCATGATCTGCGCGTCGAATCCCACGAATAACGACCGCACCCCCTGTCTTTTGATCATTTGCCTGTATACCTCCGACGAACTCGAATTCACGCTCCCGATCACAACCTGCGTCTTCGCCTTGACGATCTCGCTCGGCAATAGGACCGTTGCCGAACAGCATCCGGTGATCGCTCCCATCAGGAACGGCCTTACCAGGTCCGGCCTGCCCGTCGTACCATCCTCGTTCGCTCCGCTTTTCGAGATCGGGAACGCCCGCTTGAGCGCCTCGTTCACCCCGAACGCCATCGCGTTCTCGGCTATCATTCCCAGTGACGTCGGCACGGCACCCTTCCAGAAGGCGCCAAGTCCCTCGTTATTCATAATCGTACGTGCCGTGTACATCACGCTCGGATATGACGATGGCGACGTCTGCATGCGCACCTTGACGGTATCGAACGGCTGGCCGGTATAGCAGCACGCCACCGAGCCCAAGGACGCGGAGAATACGTCCCGCGTTACCGATCGGGCGTCGAGGGCGGACGTTTCTGCGACCATTGGTGTGCCCTCTATATTGGATGCGTGCGCTGCTTCCTATTGGGTTTGCAGTTTGTTATCCTACCGCCGCTGCTCGATGACCCGATCACCCCCGAAAGTGTGCCGGCTTGTTCGCCCGTCGAAGTTTGTTTGATCGCAACTGTGCGATTGCGCCAGCTTGAGAGAGATGGATGTGGGTTGAGAGATGATATGATATGGAGTGGGGTTTATGCTTGACGTCCACCCCGATTATCTTCTATTGCTCTAATCCAAACGAAAGTTCATTCCCTTGTACACACGCCTTCGCCGCCGTTGTCCTGAGGTGCAAGTTCACAAGGGGGGCGGGTCGAGAATCGAGAGTCGAGACGCACAAAAACGAGGATGATGTCAAAAAAGGATTTTGCAAGAATAAACAACTGAATGAAGGAATTCGTTCGAGACCTTGAGACGGACAGACGACGACGTACTTATGCACTCAGGCATATTTTACCTACTTCCCCCAAGGGCTCCTCCGGCCGGTTCCGTCCACAACTGACCGCGGCGCGACGGCGTGGCGATAGGCAAGACAATAAAGTAGATTGCCCCACCCACCCCCCATGCAGTCATGAAAATTCTCTCTATTGATTGACATCATGGTTTAAATTTAGTTTCGGAGTTACGAATCGTTGGAGAGATATGATAGTACGATGAATGATAATACAATCATTACTCCGTCTCCGTCGGCATGGAAAGATTTGCCCCGACGGATTTTAACCGTCATTCTCGGAGTCCCTTCGATAATCCTTATACTGCGCCAATCCGTTACGTCGTGGTTATTCTTCCAGGGAGCACATTTGATTTGTTTGTTAGAGTGGAAGGCGCTCATTCCGTCGCCATCGGTAAAGAATTCACAAGTTGATGCGATGACGAGGAAGGATGAAGCAGTAACGCGCGAGATTACTTCAGGCAGGACACCGAAAGCAACTAATAAGATACGATCTTTCCTGAGAATCAACCCCGACGACGACGATGAGGTCGACGACGCGTCGATTTTCTCGCCCCTGTCAAATGTTATATTTCACATCTTCTGCTTCTCCTCCTTACTCATTTCCATTCTTCCTACATCGTACATTCCACCGGGACTAATGGTATTCGGCATCACCCTTAGATTAATTTCTCATCTTCCCAGATTCCAATCATCCACATCTTCAATTACAACGACTGAAAATGCGCGATTCTTCGTTGTTGCGATGCAACATTACCAATTCGGATTAGCCTATCTCTCCATTGGATTTCACTTCATGCTGCAGATATCACAGATTGGCGGGCCAATACATATTGGTAACGTATTGTTCGTTGTTTGGATGAGTGATACGGGCGCATTGATTATCGGTCGATTGATGAAGACGAAGGGAAATCAATCTACGACAAATAATGAGAGCCGAAAAGATATCGGTACATCATTCTTGAAATCTATCAGCCCCGGAAAGACGTTGCCCGGACTTCTGGGTGCCCTCATTACTGGTCCAATCTCGTCCGTGATATATCCAATACTCGTTCACTCATCGACGATGCATCATTCGACGGATGACGTGCAGTGCGATGTGGCAGCTGCGACGTGTCACGTAGGGGGCGTGCGATTCCCAAATTTATCCAATCTCTCGCTTTCTCAAAGGGCATTATTAGGACTCGTCCTCTCGTTATCCGGCATTGTCGGCGACCTCGCCGAGAGCTCCGTGAAACGCCTGTCCGAGAAAAAAGACAGCGGAGGTTTGCTCCCTGGTCACGGAGGTGTTGTGGATCGTTTCGACTCGCTATTCTTTGCCGGGGTAACGTATTATTATTGGATGCTCGCCTGAAGTGTTCCGCTAGTGATACGTACGAAAAAGTGCTCGTGCAAAAGGGTGTAATCACATTTATTTTTCGCCATGGCAGGGGAGATGGTGTCAATAATACATCGTTAGAATTGAGGATTAATACATTTGTATACACTTCACAGCTCGTCCTCCATCCGATCCATTTTAGGGGGAGGAGGGCGCGTCTCGACGCCGTTAATCACGGCGAATCGTCCCTTGTCCCTCGGGAAAATGACGTCGTCTCGCGACCACGGCCAACCGCCGAATCCCGTCCGACGATAATCCATGATGGCGTCATTTATCTCGGCGCGCGTGTTCATTACAAACGGACCGTGCTGCGCCACCGGCTCGCCTATCGGCCTACCCTGCAGGAGGAGGAATTCTACCCGTCGTCCATCATCGTCTTCGTCGTCATTGCGATCCGCGGCGGTTCCGTCGCTCGGCGATGTTGGGTTCACGATCCGCACGTCCACCGTCGCATCCATGTCGAGGCACACCCTCTCGCCGATCATCTCGCCATCGACCACGACGCCGTTCCCGTGTCCCTCGATCAAATAAAGCGACCTGTTGACGCCGTCCCTATTGGACTTCGGCAGGATCATCCTCCCCCCAGGACGGATGGTAATGTGCAATATCGCAACGTCGTTCTCGGGATCTGATGCCCAGCTATTGGGAGGGGGGGAGTTCTGAACGTTTCCCAATCCGAAGTAATCACCGGCCCATACGGAGACGGAAACTTTCCCCTCCCCGCTCGTCGCTCCGCCGTCGCCGTCGGCGTCACCGCCTTCGTCTCCCGACGACTCCCAAACGGGCACGTCCTCGGACCAGAACATGGAGAATCCAGGCGAAACCATCTTGTCCTTCGACGGCAGATTCAACCAGATTTGGAACAATCGTAGACGATTCGACCGATCGGAATAAACGAGGGGAAACATCTCGCCGTGTACCACGCCCATGCCCGCGGTCATCCACTGAACGTCGCCCATGCCGTACCGTCCGGAATTTCCCACGGAATCGGCGTGATCTATCAATCCCGATAGCGTCGCGGTAATCGTCTCGAAGCCGCGATGGGGATGCGCCGGGAAGCCGGGGACCGTCTCGCCGTGATACATCCTGTAGGGTGAGTGCGGGTCGAAGTCGGATCCGTTCCCGGGGAATGGTGCTTCCATCATCCCCCCGCTCGCGTCGGGGGGATAATCGTCCACGTGGTAGACGCAGAATAGGAACGGATCGGGGGTTGGGAATGGTCCCGAGATGGGTAGGGCGGTGGTGCGCAGAATGGCGCTCGGCATCATGAGTCCGTTGCAAATATCCAAAAAAATGAGAGAATCAGTTTCTAGGTGGGCGTATGTACTTGTAGCGTGGTGGCGGGTCGGTCGGGAGGGCGGAGAGGAGTGAAGAATCGGGCGGTTTTTCAGGCGGTTCTCTCCCGCCACCGATTTCGCCCCCTTGTTTTGTTTGAATTTTTTTTTACTGAGATAGTTCTCCTTTTTCATTTCTCCTTTCTCCGACGTAGTTTCCCAAGCATGTCAAATTCGCTCCCTTTTATTTTGTGTCGGTTGGTCTTTCTGTCACTAATCCACCCAGAGAGTAAAATAGTATCAGAACCATTGGTAATAGTACTCCAAGTAATATGTAGTTCTCCCAGTAATAGTACTCCGAGTTATTACTCCAAGATAGTACTCCAAGTAAAAGTACTCGTTCTATTCATATCTTTGGTAGTATTAGTTCTATTATCATCTATTCTCACCGATAATGGCACTCATCTTGACCGACAAATATTGATCGTGGCGACCGATGCACCCAGTAATTCTCCCGACTGCTTGGGCAATCTCAACCTACCAGAAGAATTCTCACCTCCAAAGGAACTATTGCTTGCTGCCCGGTTGAAGCAGACTGATGAATTTATAGAGCAAGACGATGTTACCCAAATTTCATATATAGTCTCGTTCAACAGCAGACTCCTCTGATCAACATGTATAAGGTCTTCTGCTATTTGTGATCCAGACATTGATCTCAATGTCCTAGTTAGGCACATTTTTGCACCCAACGAATGGTGGACCAACCGTACTCTATTGTTGGATGCACTGAGGGATTACGGGAATTTAATAGGATTCCGTCCTGTAGTCAAGCACAATAACATACAATGTAACCGCTATGGAAAGCAAGAATATAGCCGGAACTATCAGTCCGGACATTTGCGTGTCGGGTGCACTTTTAACCTAAACCTTACGCTTGCTATTCCAAGATGTCAACACACACAACATCGATCGATTTGGAGCTCTGCGAGATTGGATTCATGAAGCAAACAATGAAGGCTACTGGAATCAACTAGTCAAACGTCTCCTTCATCCCAACACGCCCCTGCCAGAACAGCCAGACACATGGGGGCCGCTGCCATTGTGGCATGCGTGACGCGCTCCTAGCGGAGGGCGTCCTTCTGCTCATGTCGAAGATGACAACATCGGCAATGATGACGACGATAACAATGACGGCAGCGGTGAGGGAAAAAGCAGAGGCCATCATGATGAATCATGAGGACGAGGGCAGCACCAACCCCCCACGTTGCCACAACGGCCCCCTCCCATGCACGGGCCACAATTCACTCCACCCCCCCCGTGCAATATAATCCAAAACGATGGCTCAACGACGAGTTGCATACAGGTTGGGCAGAGCATGTTCCAGTCGCTCATCATTCTCGGACTTGGACTCGGGGCATCAGAAACAGAAATTACAGTGCATTATCGACAACTTGCGCGGAAATAATATCAGTTCCACACCACACACACACACACACACACACACATTCAAAAAACAAAAAACGTCATCTACATCTCATCACCCCAATATCACCGACCTCTCAAACCTACCATCGTCACCATGCCCCTCGAGCATGCCATAACATACCAAGCCTTCCGCAAGATCACGAACTTCATCCACGAGAACGGGGACAACTGGGATGAGGAAAGCTGTGAAAACTCCGCCGTTGTCGAATAAAAAGGTCTCGTGTCATAGGAATACCGAAGCACAAGGGAATCTTGTCCCCGAGCCACTCCTCCGTGCGAATCCCCATCGCTTTGTCCTCTTCCCCATCCAACACAATGACATCTGGAGGATGTACAAGAAGGCCGAAGCTTCCTTCTGGAACACTGTGGAGATAGACCTATCGGCCGATGCTGTGGATTGGGAATGACTTTCGTCAACCAAACAGCACTTCATCTCGCATGTTCTTGCCTTCTTTGCTGCCTCCGATGGTATTGTCAATGAAAACCTAAGCGGCAACTTTGCGACAGAAGTCACGTTGCCGGAAGCTAGATGTTTCTACGGCTTCCAAATCGCCATCGAAAACATCCACAGCGAGACGTACTCACTCCTCATCGACACGTACGTCACGGACCCCGTGAAGAAACTACACCTCAAACGAGCAATCAAAACGGTGCCCTGCATCCAGAGGAAGGCACAGTGGGCGCTCAAATAGTGTGACCCTGCCGCGGCCAGCTTCGCCGAACGCATGATTGCATTCGCTGCGGTTGAAGGAGTATTCTTCTCGGGCTCTTTATGTGCCATCTTTTGGCTAAAAAAGCAAGGCCTCATGCCGGGACAGTGCTTCAGCAACGAACTGATAAGTCGTGACGAGGGGATGCACTGCAATTTTGCTTGCCTCCTCTACTCAAAACTTGTCAATAAGCTCCCGACTGCATGCATCGTCGAAATTGTATGCAGCGCGGTCGAGATCGAGACAGAATTCGTCATCGAAGCTCTCCCCGTAGAACTGATAGGGATTAACTCGAGCATGATGTGCACCTAAATTAAATTTTGTGCCGACCGACTCCTCCTCAGCCTTGGTTGCAACCGTCACTACACCATTGGGAACCAGTTCGAATGGTTGGAGACGATCAGTCTCCAAGGTAAAATGAACTTTTTTGAAAAGCGAGTCGGAGAGTACTTCATATCGAAGGTCGCCGTGGACCACGTGGATCAATCCTTTGCTCTTGATGCCAGCTTTTGAGATCGTGACACGGAAATGGAACATACTATATGTTAAGTGGAAATTGTACAGCTCGGTAGATTTTTATAACAAAGCACTACCACTCCATTGCTCGTGTTCATTTTTGATTACAATTATGAAACATAACATGAGTGAACATGCTGGAGATCATAAAGTCCAATGATTTTTTGGAGGAGGAGATCTTGTCTCTCTCCCCCGAATGCAAAGCTCATCGTGGTAGCGTAATGATAAACTAAACTAAACTAAACTAAACTATCAAAGTGTACTACAATCCCAAGTTAGCACCAAACAAGACTATTATAGCTGACGATGGGCATGAAGAAACCAAGCAGGCAAAAGCTATTGCTTGTCCGGATTGGGCAAATCTTACTAGCATCGTGAGTGAGGACTCCAGAAATAGGTCTTGCCCCACCTTTTATGACCATGGAGGTGGGTGTTTACCGTCACCACTGCTAAACAGTGACAACATTAAGCTGTAATGAATAGGTGATTACTTAATTATGAGTGAAAGCTTAAGTTTGTTGTTTCGCAAACCTTTTGGGAGAGAATTTAAAATTTCTCTCTTCGCTAAAATTTGCTGCGCTAGCTCTCGTACGCTAGCCTGTCTAACACAATGTGCCACCAGAGTTGCCACGTCTCGTCTTGTGTGTGGCAGGCTATTTGTGCATGTGTGTAGACAAACTGCATTCCGCTGATTGCCTTGTTTGTGTAAAGTGCAATTGGCTTGCACATGAGCAGTGCATCAAGCCGATCTTGCTTCAGGTTCCTTGGGATCTGAATTTGGCTTTGTCAATCAAAGATTTGGATCAAGCTGCGAAGGCCTGGTTCTCGCAGTTGTCCGACGCCGATAAGAACAAAGTTGTTTTATTCATTCTTTGCAAGAAACGCCTGAAGGTCCTTAAGTTGTGTGCACAGCAGCCAATGGCTGATGACCGTCATTTGACATTGCCAATCCCTGCTCCTCCATGCAAGCAGCCAAAGTCTGTTAGATCAAAATTAACGTGAGTACTTGTTCTGGAAATCCAGTGTCTTGCAGCATTCCAGTGCCAGATATACATCTTTACTCAAGTCGAAAAAAGTGGTAAGGACGATCGCGAGAATCGTGTGCAAGAACAATTTTATGGGAATCTGGCCAAAAACATTAAGAGAGTTTGTGATCAGATTGTTGACGGTGATTATGCCTTCAAGCTGCTTTATGAGACAGGCAATGGAGAGGATGGAAGCGAACGTCGCCTGCGGGCAATCTGTTCGGGGGGATCATCGATGACGTACATTGCTGGCGTTGACTTTACCGTAGAAACAATTTCACGCTACAGCAATGGTAAGACATATGCCGGCAATTGGAGGGAGAGGCATCGTTGACGGTCTTCGATAAATTGATGGAAGAATACTTGATGCACCTCTTTAGATATGGCAGTGGACTTTTTGATGTCGTCGAACGTCCAACCTCGACCAAGATATCGCAACGCTCCAAGGATTAGCAGTTCCACCGGGGAACTTTTTTTGTTGTTAAGCTTTTCTCCACACCACCGGTCAAAGAGGGGATCGATACTCGCCAATTGAACAAGCCCCCTGTAATTTTCGTACGGAAGACGAAATTGGACGTGAAACTTTTCTTTCATCCGAGCATTCTCGAGGAGGTAATGATTCGACGTGTACATCTTGTACCACAGCAATTCCTCGGGGGGGATTATTATCAGATCACTGCCCTCTCGGAGTCCTTGCGCCTATAGACAACCCTCGGTGCATGCGTCCAAGGCTCCAGAGTGGCTGCACGGGCGCGCCGTCGGGATCATCATCACCCGCAATCGACTCCAGCAACCAATTATTAACCAATCTCGCTGACAATTCTGGTGCGCGTACTCAATATACTGACCAACATAGATGCTCCCATCCTCTCGTGCACACAGTTTAACAATGATAATCTAATTGATCTCACCTACAAGCCAAGAGACGATATTGGAAAGAGATTGGATGCGGCGATCGAATCGACCACCGCGACATCATGAATTTATGATTTGCCCGAAGGTGGGGGGGCAGATGATGTTTCACAATGGAACTAGTACTTTCTGCTGTAGAGCAATTTACATTCTGGGCTGGACCAAAATTGCCTCAATTTTGGTCCAGCGGACTAAAATTGCGAAAAAGAAAATGATGTCAGCAAATATCGGCAATTTTTTTATCAGTACAACCCTACGTATGCGAAAAAAAGAGCTTTAGTCCAGAAATGCTGAAAGGCTCGGCCTAACTACAGTTTTACGAAGCTACTGGAGAAAGTGGTCGCTTATGAGCGACCATAGCTGGTAAGCTTTTAAAGTAAAGTAGTTATAATTTCTTCTATCAAGATCTATTCATTAATCAACATTGCCTGCCCGCCGTCAACAATGGTGGCAAATATGGCATCCATCGCTGTCAGCGGGCGCCCCAATTACACGAAAAGACTAAAAGCATAGTAAAGTTTAATTTGGTAGCTAGGATTTAATTTTAATGGACCATAACATGGTTGTTAGCTATGCTTATCGTCAATAGCAAAATTGATGATGCAACATACGAATGCCTCCATCGTGACCCTTTTGACGGTGCATCACCTGATGATGTATGTCCATGGCTACTCTGGAAGCCACCAGATGCCGTGGTTGGGCGCGTATTTGCATCATATTGCACTGGCGGCTGCCAGGGTGCAGCAAACAAAACAACAATCTAAAAATGTACCATATTTGTTGCCTATTTCGGTGGCCGTGATGATGTGCTGGAATGATACCATGCGCATCGCCTGATGGAGAAGGTCCTGGGCTATGACAGAAGCCACTTGTCACCTCTTCCGGGCCAGTATTGTGGCCGATAAGTAGAACGGGACCATCAAAACATTGGTTTTTCCGAGTGTCTCAATCGTTGACTTGCTACGAAGCAGCTCCAGGTGACATCAAGACCCATAATGTAATACACAATAAGGTTATGACATAGGCCAAGATATCTAGTAAGATAATAAGCAATTATAATCGGTAAAAAGGCACAAGACTCGCTATAAGCGAGCGGGTGTAAGTACAGACAGATGGTTGCATACAGACAGACCGATCTTGAACCAGAGATCTTATCTATCTTGAAGACA
>JALLBA010001491.1:0-15844 GCA_036939675.1 Cyclostephanos invisitatus
ACCCCCCGACGAAAGGGGCGCCGAAGACGTCGACATCGGATCCGCCGTGGTCATTAATCCCGGTGTGGAATACAATAACCAATGGTTTTCCCCGAATAAGTAGCGCGATAGAGAGAGGCACCCAAGAGCGAGCTCACTTCCTCAATTTAATTGAGGAGACGTGCTCGTCTTGGAAGCCTTCGGCCGTGGGAGGGAAAGTCATATCAGGAAGCGACCGGCAACTCGAGCGAATTAATTACTTGGTTGAGGGGCCAACAGTGACCTGCCCCAAAATTTTTTTTCCTGATCGGGGTCGACACGTCCATTTCACTTTTCTCTCAATGCCCCTCGCCAATGTCTTGTCATGTCCAAGGACAACCGACTTGTGGCCCGTTCTGCACTAAAGGCTGCCCAAGCGGGCCTCGCGGAGGGGCTTAATCGTCTCATGGTTGCCACCACGGTACGTGCTGGGTCTGGGGGCACGGTGGAAGGTGGTGAGTCTCCATTTTTCTCCAGCGGGGCGGGCGCTTTTAGCTCCCCCGCCAATTCCTTTTTGCCGGGGGGGTTTGGAGCTGGGGGGCGGGGTGACAGGGGAATAGTTGACATTGGGGGCTCCAGGGGGTCGGGGGGTGGCACAACAATACTCCCGTCGGTCAACTCTGTCGGGGGATCTTACATCCTACCCATCCTCCTGGACTACGAGAGCCGCATCACCACCCCTCTAACCTTCGACATGGGGGGGGGCGCGCGAGGACAAGGCGCGCTCACCTACAACGAGGCGTATGGCTCCTCCCACGGGGGAGGCTACGCCAACGACGACGGGTCCCAGGGGGAGCACAGTTCACGAAGTCTCGACATGCCCCGACCCAACTCCCAGGGGGAGGGGGGGGGGGCAACCAGACCTCTTACTTCAGAATTTCCCGTGCCAGATCAGAAGGTCAGGGTGAGGGCACTAACCGCGGCTCCGGAAAGTTCGGGACGGCTTCTACCTCATTCCGACTCTATGGACCCCATGGGGCTTCGGCGGGAATCTGTGGTGGCGTCATTGCACGGGGCGTACAAGGCCAGTTCCCAGACCGGTTCTGCCTCAAGACTTGTTGCTCGTTCTCGTCCCACTCCATCAAATCCCACCTGGGTAGTCTGGAGGCGGGGGCTTACTACGTAAAAGAGAACGAGTCACACGGTTACACGGAGATCTGCCTACCAGCCAACACTGCCGCGCTGGCACCTGAAGGCCTGCTCGAGAGCAGCAACAACATCGTGGGCTGGAAGGCGATCATTCGGCAGCTGATCGACCAGCTTGCTGCTGGGGAGGTGGCTCCGGCCGAAGCCGCGGCCATGAGCGCCGGCTTGTCTGAGTTCGCCGGCTGGGTCCTTAGGACTCCTTACGCCATCACCCCCATGCGAGCGTCGCGTCGTCAGGTCAGGATGTCGGTCGACGACTCGGACGATGGAGCGAGCGAGGGTGGAGGCGTTGACGGGTCAGGCTCTGATGTCGGTCCATCCAACTTGCAGCGTCTCGAGGACAGCATTGGGCTACTGCGGGGAGAGCTGGGGGTGTGTGCGCAGGGCGCCCGCTACCTCACTCTTCACGGGGGAGTCGGAGCGTTGGGGGAGGATGTGGAACGCCTGAGCCACAAGGTATCCTCGCTGGCCAAGAACCTCGAGTTGGCGGCACGAGAGGTGGGCGGGGTCCGGGCTGAGGCTCGCGACATACGAGCAGTGGCGGATGCACTGAGTTATGAGGTTCAGGAGCACCGTCGCGCGACGCCTACCAGTCGATCGGTCGAGGCAATCTACCGCGAACTTCAACTCAAGAAGGCTGAGCGTGGGGAGCTGGAGGCCACGGTGTTGACCCTCACGTCCGCGGTAACAGGCCTAATGCAGAGGATGGCCGCAGGAGTGGGCTCGGGATCCCCCATCCCTGGTGGGGTCGACATGTCTGCACTTGAGCTCAGGTTCAAGACCCAGGAGGAGGCGGTGAACGGGCGCCTCGACTCCATACGCCAGGAGATGAAGGGGGGCGGCGTGAAGATCGGGGGGGTCAACTTCACCGGGAAGGAGGCCGCTATGGGGTGGGCGCGTCTACACCTTCCTCCGGGCTCTTATCAATGCATCGGGGGGATGATCTACGCGATGTGCCTGATTTCGGAGGCCGTCATTCATCAAGAGGATATGATGAAGGGGGAGGAGCACGGGGAGCGGGTCAAGAGGACCATCATGCAGTCTGCACAGGTACTCTCGGTGCACACCTCATACCCACCGGTACTCGACGGGGCTAAGGGTGCGAGCAAGAGGGATAGCTCGGTCAACTTCCTCGAGTTGCGTACGTACAAGCAGTGGAAGCCAACCGACGGCAATGGGACCTTGAAGAAGCTGGAGGAGGGGGTCGAGTGCTCTTTCGATCTGATCTCGACAATGCGATCGAGTCTACTTTCGCCATGAAGCCTCAGGCGCACACGGTCCTCCTGGAGCTGGTGCAAGAGTTCAAGAGCCTTTTTCATAGTTTGTTTGTGATGGAGGTCAACAGGTTCTATGAGGACACTCTCAACAAGGTCGGAGGGGAGCATCCCGGTGAGCCCACCAAGGTGCAGTGTTGGGCCCTGGTCACCAAGTTGCTCAAGACGGTGTTCAAGTGCACAGCTAAGGCTCGGAACTTTTCCACGGAGGCCGGGGGGCCCGACAAGGACCCCCTTACCACCAACGGGTATTTCTTATACGCCGCCCTGGAGGAGCTGCGTGTGCTTCGGGAGTTCAAAGCCGCCAAGTGGTGCCGTCACGAGGAATTTGGTTTCAACATGTTGGGGTTTGTCTTCGAAAACAGCGTGTCAAAGGCGGGTCTGGACGCCCGGCCCAACCCCGCTCTCGGGCTGAATGGGGTAGACGAGCAAATTAAGGCCGTTCGGGCGAATGTCGATCACATGCAGACGAATCTCGGGCAGATTCGGGTGCACACCAACATGGCAGCCATGAAACCTCTTGCGAAGAAGGCCAAAGTTGCGGAAATAGATTGACGGTGTGGGTCTGTCACTCCCGATGCCCGTCCTAAAATAAATGACAAGGGGTTAATGTCTAACACCTTATGGTCAGGATGCTTGGCTGGGGTGTCAGACCACCATTCTGACCAGCAGTTGGTCCGGGGTTTTTTGCCTTTTCGCCACCGACGCGGAAGTTGTGAGGTTCGGGGGCGGGGCGCCAACCTCTGGTACGCCGCGGCCAAGGCACTAGGGTTCGATGTTGAGACCATCCGATGCCCTGACGATGCCTTCGTGAGGCAGTTGGCAGGTTTTTGTTCTGGTCTGAAGCCTTTGGCGCCGCTTCCAGGGCGACTGAGGAGGCCTCATTGGCTCCCGGACATCATCTTTTCTGACATTGGGAGCTTCCCGACGGGCCCCGACTCGACGGAATACTGGCACAAGTGGACCACCCCTCATCTGTTTTTTGATTATGGAGTTGATGACAGTGTGGAGGGGTCATCGGTCGGTTTTTGCGGGGGCTCGGGCCTGACTTGGAGCATGACAGGACTACTCTCTGCACCGCCTTGATGGACCGAACGATCGGTCTGCCTCTCCCATCGCAAAACAGGTGGGGGGACGTCGGGGAGGTGGACCCTTTTTGCTTGGTACCCACCGAGTCACCTCTGGTGTGAGCCAGTTGTCTGGGAGCCACGGGGAGGCACCCCCCTATTCTGTTGTATCAACGACAGGGTCAGGGCGACCCCGTACTTTGGCTCAAGGCCTGTGGAGGTCGTGGGCGAGCGGGTCGTCTGGGTGGACGGCCGGGTTCTGGATACGGGGCTGTTTCCGGCATCCGATCCTTCTGCTCATGTCCTCGTTGAGTCAGCCGGGAGCCCGTCTGGATATGGTTCTCGGCCCCTCTCGGGCCGGGAACTTGGGGACTTGTGGGACGTCCCAATTCTCTTCCTCGACTCCCTCCAGGATGGCGAGGTTGGGACGCTCATGGAGAGCCTGTGCTGCACTCCTCCTTCTCGGTTGTTACACACCGGGGCGGATGTCTTGCTCACGGCGGGTTTCCGGGGGGGTTCGACGAAAGGTCGGAGAGAGATGGAGGGGAAGGGACTCCCAGGCCCACAGCCCCGGACAGACACGGAGCTGGGTCTGTTGCCTGAGGCAAAACGGCAACGGCGCGACGTGGGGATGTCTATACTTGCCGCAGCAGCTGAGGCCACCATTGGCCTGGCATCTACGGCGGACAAGGTCATCGGGGACTCGCACAAGGCGGATGAAGTCATCAAGGGGGACTCGCAGAAGGCAGACAACGCGGCAGTTCCCGACCAGCTGTGGCTTCGGGCTTTCGTCTTGGGATACGGGACAGACACGGCCGGCCTGAGCTGGCACACTGATGCACTCAAGCTCGAGGAGGGTGGAGCTGCGGACCTCAAGAACCCACCTGTCAGCAAGAACCCTCAGGCGGGCTGGCTGCTCCACAACGAGCCCCCAAGGGGATGGAGGTTGGCACTGGAGGGCTTCAGGCTCTTTGGACTACGATATTGGCGGAGGTCGGTCACACAGGGGTACTTGCGATGGCGTTCAGCCAACGTGCGTCTCCCCCCGGCCAATGGAACTGCAGTAGTGCAATACCGCATGGAGTCACACAGTGGTGCAAGGCTGCCCATCTACTCCTGGACAAGGACGGGGCGGCAGATATATATAGTGGAGTGGCAGGCTATGAGGGCAACCAAGGATGGGAAGGCCACAGTTGAGGCTGGCCTAGACGCCATACACCGCTGCGCCGACGCCTCTTGGTTTGAGTGGCCAAAGGGGTCGGCCCTCCTCTTCTGGAACTGGGGGCCGGAGTATCACGGACAGCCCCACTTCATGACAGGTAGGCTGGAAACCCCGTTCCTTCGCAAGCAGGCCAAGGCGCGGGATCCCGACCAGCACGAGCTCATGAGGGCCAAGGTTGTGCAGGTCCGCCAACGGGGGTACATCAAGGCGGGAGAGGTCGTTTTGGGTTCTCACTACTTCTGTGTGCCCAAGGGGATGTCGGATATACGCATGGTCTACAATGGGACCAGCTGCAGGCTGAATGCGTGTCTGCATGCCCCTCGGTATGGGTTGCTCCAGGTCTAGCACACCTTACGAGCCCTCAGGGAAGGATATTATCACTGTGACCTGGACGTGGGGGAGCAGTTTTTGACGTAGAACCTTCACGACGATCTACGTAGGCTGTCGGGGGTGGACGTCCGAGAAGTACGGTCACGAAACCCACTGGACGGGGCGTGGGAAGCAGGCAGGCCTGGGAGCTGGGAGCGGTAGGAGCGAAATTGGATGGGTTTACGAGACTCGCCGTACCGTAGCCTTCAGTGGCAGGCAAGGCTCAAGATAGAGGTCTATGGAGACCGACGGGACAGGGCCAACCCGTTCCATTGGGAAGAGGTCGTGTTTAACCTTCCGGGGTCAGCGGGTTACAATGCAAGCTTACCTTGGGTGATGAAGATCAGGTGGGATGGGGACTTGGCAGCGGAGGTGTTCGTATACGTGGATGACGGCCGAGGGGTCGGACCCACCGAATACCTTGCCTGGCGGGCAGTCCGGGCTTATGCAGCGGGGTGCACCAGGAGGGGGGTGCAGGACGCGTCCTGCAAGCGGACTCGCCCTCACAGGCGCCAGGCCCCTGGGCCGGTACGGTCACCCACACGATTGGGGGACGGATCTGCGGAACCGTCTCCCAGGAAAAGTGGGACAAGACCAAGCGCCTCATCTGCGAGATGGCAGTGATGGTGGAATGAAAGCGCCTAATGTTGGGCCGTCTGTTGCAAATCCGCGGGTTTCTGATGTATGTGGTGAGGACTTACCCGTGGATAAATCCGTACATGAAGGGTCTTCATCTGACCATTGACAGTTGGAGACCATTCAGGGGGCCGGACTGCTTCAAACTTAGGGGAAAGGAACTGGAGAACGCCCTGGCCTGTGGGGTGGACGATGGGCTGCCCTGTCAACGGGCTGACGACGACGACGACAACTGCCCTCCTGGAGACGCCGCCAATTTAGGCACGGCGGCCGTCAAGGGAGGCGAGCCGCCGCTGGAGGTCGAGCCGGTTCCTCGTTTCCTGGACGACCTTGTCTACCTGCAAGAGCTTGTCGAGTCCGATACTCCCCCCCGGCAGCTCTACCCCGCCAAACACTCCTCAGCTTTTTTTGTCATAGAGGATGCCAGCGGGAAAGCATGGGGGGCTGTGGTTGTGACACAGTATGGTCTAGACTACGAGTCGGGAGTGTGGTCACAGCTCTGGAGGCAGAAATCGTCAATCGTAAGGGAGGCCGAGAATTTGACAGACAGGATTGAGCGCCTGGCGAGCGACGCCGGGCGAAATGTTGCAGAGAGAGTGGAAGAGCTGAACAGGATGCGGGCGCTGGCAGACCACGAGGTGTTCGTCTTGACGGACAACTCGGCGTTTGAAGGGGCCTATTACAAGGGTCACTCAAGCAGCAAGGAGCTTAGTGATATTGTGTTTCGGCTCTACAAAGCGGAGAGGGATGGGGGCATTATCCTACACGTCCTGCACATCTCTGGGAAGAGGATGAAGGCCTCGGGGGTGGACGGCCTGTCTCGTGGCGACCACACTGAAGGCATGATGAGCAGCGAGGACCCCATGTCGTTCCTCCCTTTTCACCTGGGGGCGGACACCCGATCACAGGGGAGAGTTGGGAAATGGGTCCGGAGCTGGTGGAGGACGGACGACAGGGCCTCGGGCCGTGGGCAAGGGCGAGACTGGGGAAATCTCCCCTTGGAGGAGATTACTCCCGACAACATGTTCGAGCTCAAGAATGTGAAAGCCGCAAGACTCTGGATGCTCCCCCCCGCCGCCATGGAGGTGGCCATCGAGCTACTGTGGGAGGACAGATTGGCACACCCCCAGTGGCCCCAGGTGTTCTGTGTGCCGCGTTTGATGACTCACCTGTGGAGGAGGGACTTGGGGAAGAATGCAGACATAGTTTTCCTGGTGCCTGCGGGCGTCCCTTTCTGGGGATCGGACCAGTTCGAACCGCTAACTGTTGCGATCGTTTTCCCTCTTGCACACGTCAGGGATTACTATGGGCCCTGGGCAATCAAGGGGACCGACTTGGGCTTATGCTACGAGCACGCACTTGGGGAGGGGTTCAAAAGACCACGCGCCGACAAACCTGGGTGGGGGGCAGGGGGAGACGGCGGCAGTGGCCGAGGAGTTGAGGGAGGCACAGGGGACCCAGGACAACTACATTTCCTGGACGGCCCACTGCCTGGAGTATTCAATGATCTGGAAGGGGGGTCACGGGCTCTTCTGCGGGAACTTCTTGCTGAGGCAAGGAAGCTTCCCCCCGTGCAAGGCTGCCTGGTGCGGGAAGTGCTACCAAGAGTCTCCAAACGACAACTTCCCCAGGTTGGACGATCGCCTAAGCGGCTCAGATCTGGAGGTGGACCTGGCGTACACCCAGATTCGATACCGCTGCGCCAGGGATGGGGATCACCTGATGGGTGTCCCCTTTGAGTGTGATTTGTGTTCTTTCCACAACGTCACTGGGAAAGACCCAGTCAAAGGCAGCGATCGGGATGACTTCACGCTTGCTGCAATACGTCGGGATCTCCTAGATGTCATGTGGGCACGGGAGCCAGACACGGTGGCCTCCAACTGGTCTCGGTCCAAGAGGGACCACCGCATGGCGGTAGACCACCTCAGCATCGACTACAGGACCATCTTGCCCGCCCTCGGAAACCCAACGGTGGGGGATTGGGTGGGCCTGGGGGTTGCCCTGACGACAGTCCTAGCGTCGCTACGACCAGGCAAGCACAGCAGTAACGTGCAGTTCGACACCATCCAAAAGACGCAGACCTGGTATGCCAACGCCTACGATGCCGGGGAGAACTTCTCCTGTGAAACCGTGGTGGGTCTGGACCAGAAGAAGCAATACGTGTCCATGGTGCACACATTTGGGAAGTGGTTCACACGTTTCATGAGGGGGGCAAGACTACGTATGGGGATGGTCCGACGTCAGAATGAGGCGTTGACATCCAAACTGGTTCTTGGGGTGTGTGCGGAGGCCGAGAGAGAATGGACGCAAGCGAGAACGGACCTCAAGAGGAGGGAGACCGAGGATGCCGTCTGCTTCATGTTAATTGCTTTTGGGGCGGGGCTTCGTGGAGAGGAAGTCCCTCTGGTTTCCCTAGAAGGACTTCTCCACTTCTGGGAGGAAACCCGGAAGGGGGAAGAGGATGAAAGGTTTATCATGGTGACCCTCTCAGGGAGGTTTAAGGGGGAGGTGGACTCCCGCTGGCAGATGGTCCCGATCAGCGACAAGACGCACTCCAAGATTCCTTTCCGTCTTTGGATGGAGAGGATCATGCATCGAAGGGCGAATCACCAAAGGCACACCAAGGGTTGGCTGTTCGAGACAATGACGGGGGCGAGGGCTAAGTTTGGGAGATGTGATGACAAGTTCTGGGCTCATGTTAGCCTGGCACGAGCAACGAACGCACGTCTGGTCCCCCAGGTAATCGAGGCCAAGGACTTCAGCCTCTGGCGCTCGCCGAGAAGAGGAGCGGTGTTGGAGACAACACAGCGGGGGGTGGACTCCAAGGTCATGGAACTTGTAAACAGGTGGAGGAGCAAGGAAGGAGCCAAGGGCTTCGTGCCAAACCTCCCGATGAGACAGGTCTACACGGAGGTTAGGAGCACGCTTCCCACCATGTTGAAGTACTCCCAAGCCCTCTGAAGGGGAGTGCGGG
This sequence comes from Cyclostephanos invisitatus, assembly GCA_036939675.1. Taxonomy (NCBI): domain Eukaryota; phylum Bacillariophyta; class Thalassiosirophyceae; order Thalassiosirales; family Thalassiosiraceae; genus Cyclostephanos; species Cyclostephanos invisitatus. Next base: position 8,707 of record JALLBA010001491.1, read on the forward strand.
AGCTCACTTTGTTGGACGGGGGGGTTTTATCTATCGGATTCCAGGGTCGTGGAGTGCGGATCCTACTACCAAGGGCGGCGGCGCTAGAACCATGACACAGGGTACTGGGAGCCCGAGGGCACCAGGGTCTGTGGCAAGACCCCGGTGGCCTCGGGTCTCTGGTTGGCAGACGTTCTGTCTCAGACCAGACGGGGTCTCGCGCAACGAGAGTTGCAAGAAACCTTGTCCCGGGAACCGGACTGTGGTAATCGAAACGTCGGCCGCACTCGGGGAGTAGGGGAAGCAACCAGGGCGTGGGAGGTATCAGGGAAGCGAGCCTCTAATACTGAGGCTCGCTTCCTGCCTACCATTTGCTATGGTTATTCACGTAGGAAGAAGTGTGGACCCACTACCCCCATCGAAGTGGTAACTGTCGGAGCATGGTCGGGGCGGGTCTGGAGTGTCACTCCAGTACCCGTCAAGTGGGCCAGTGTAGTTACAACATTAGCTTAAGCCAAATTAGCTAGTGATTGGAATAGTCTTGAGACTTCATGACGTATGTGGCAAGGACCACCAAATTTCTAAACAAATCTCCATACAAATTATGTCACCAATTTTCTAGACAAATCTCCCTACAAAATGTGTTACACTAAGAAAAGGAGAGTGTTACCAAATTTCTAGACAAATCTCCATACAAATTATGTTACCAATTTTCTAGACAAATCTCCCTACAAATTATGTTACCAATTTTCTAGACAAATCTCCCTACAAAATGTGTAACACTCTCGAGTTTAGGTTGGATGCAACAATCAATTTGGTAGATTGAAAGTCAGAATGTTATCCAATAAAAAGGCTCTTAGATTTACTGCTTTACAACCTTGAGTTTAGGTTGGATGCAACAATCAATTTGGTAGATTGAAAGTCAGAATGTTATCATAAATCAATCGCTACATAGTTGATCTATTTTACTAATAGTTGTATTCTACTTGAAATCAAAGGATTTTCCACAAAAAAAAAGCTGTGTTAGGACTACAATGGCACCAAAAACAGATTGATGCTGAAGCAACTTGTGGCGATAAGGTGTTGACAGAATTGCCCAATTCTTAAATCGCTTGTTAACCGTCTCCTGACGATTACGCACTCTCTGCTGCATCTCAGCATTATCTGGAATTGCCTCGACAACTCCAGGGCATTTCACATACCTAGGAGCGCTGCCACGATAGCCATCGTCTGTCTCACACCTCTCCCCCACTTCCAAATGATGTACTAACCCATCTTGAAAAATCATGTTATCATTCCACTAACCTGGCAGATAAGGCCCGGACCACCAGCAAATATCCCCGGTTTTGATGCAAAGGGCCACTTCATACCGGAAGCCTGATTTCTTAAACTTATACAAGTAAAATAGCTTCTTGTAGCTCTTCGCAATACGAAAGTCAGTGCCGTCTACTGACAGCAAACAGTTGTTTCCAACATCGTTCACCTTCCTGTTTTCAAATATAATCTGGAAAAATGGTGGGCGTGATTTCAGTAGTAAACTCACCACCACTGCTTCCAGGTCAAACATGGACTGGATCACAGGCCAGATATATTTTCGGATTGTTTTGGGATCACTCCCCCCCAACGCCAATGACAGGGCTTTGTCATTTGCTGGATAGAGCCGCATGAATGCAAGTGCCCACAGATAATGCTGCAGCCGAGGCGATGGGGGCAGACAATCCAGCTCCTCCATCATCTCCCATGCCTCCAAGGCTACCTCTGCAGATACACCAAAATATCCACGAAAACGGATGTCCTCAATTGAACCTGGGAGCAGCACACCAAAGTTGTTCCCTGTTCGCTTCATTACAATCTGCGCCTCAATATAGATCTCTTCCACAGAAATCTACACGGTGAGGCGCAGGCAAAACGTTTATGAGAAAAACAAAGGAGACAATAATTCAGAGGGAATAAAAAGGATGCACAGCAATCGTCATCGTCGTTGATGCCGTGGGGGGGGGAGCATCCCTCCTCTGTCGTTCAGCATGCATGATGAAGACGCGGCGGCCGTCGTTATGGCGGGGGGGTTGTCGTCGTTCTTGATCAGATGGGATGGCAAAACCATGACGCGTGGTCATTATTCATCATCGGGTGCGTTTTAATCGACAATCATCGTCTCGCATTTTTGGCATCGCCATAGTCATTGTATTGTGGCGCCGTAAGCCAATATAACAATAAGAACACACATACCATTGTTTTCTTCACCTACAGGTAAGGGCATTGCCATTGGTGGTGAGGGGCAGAGGGATAGGCCCATTGATCACGATGATGATCATGATCGTTGAGATGATAATAATTAGGCACGTCAACTGAAAAAATTTACAACTGCAAAATCAATTCAAAATGGTGAAACCAAATGCACAACAGCGAAAAAAAATCACAACAGCATTTTTTTTTCAATTCAGCTAAATTTAACGTAGGAACAGTACTCTATTGTAGCACAACTGTGCAAAAAATTCATATCTGCTATTCACTTGTAAAACTGTTAAGCAAATTGTACACATGCAAAATCAATTCACAACGGTGATCAAAAATTCACTTCAAAACCTGCGCTGCGATTCAATCAAATGCTCGCGACTTGCATGCAACAACCAACCTGCTGGTGGGAGCAACTTTGGAGCTGTGCTCATTATTTTTCGTCCCAACGACGATGGTAAAGCAATGGAACTGTGCTGCCACTGTATTACTGAGGGACAAGATAGCTCGCGGTGAAATCTCTCTCAGCCAAGGAGAGTCCGCACAATACCTTGGCGACATAGTCTCAGGGGTGCATTTCCCTGATTACGAATCCGCCCCCCCAAAGGGTCGCCAAACTGCCATCGTCCACTTTCGCCGACTGTTCCGTCGCATCAAGTTAGAGAGGGAGTTGCAAGGTAGCCGACGTGTTGCAAGACAAGGTAACGTATTTATTTGATATTGTTTGCTTGACCACTGTTATGATGCTCTCAACCAGAATGCTTATAATATTGCAGACGACGCCAACAACAACGAGTGGGGCGATGACAACGAATTTGAAGACCAGGAGACTGGCAACAACTACGACGATGATGATGACAACAATGACGACAACAACAACAATGACGATGACGACGACAACGATGGCGAAGAAGATGAAGAAGACGACGACGATGAAGAAGATGAAGAGGACAATCCAATGTCTCGCCGCACTGGTGCCCCTGCAGCTGCGCCTGCTGGTAAAAAGGTCACCCTTACAAAAGCAGCATCAAGCCGCTCCCCCCCAAAGAAGAAGACACCTACAAAAGCGGCTACAACTGCCTTCATGGGGGATGTTGAGCAACTTGGAGCCGATTTTGCTCGCGCTGAGGTACAAGCACTCACCTTTAACTTTGAAGCACGTTACCCTCACATCTTCATCCCTACCCCCCCACTATCTTCTGGACAAGCAACTGTGGTTGGGTACTGGCTTGTACCTTCTGTAGATCAGAACAGGTTTGGTGTAGAGGTATCTGTGAATGGGATGTATAGCACCCTTTCAATGCATATTCCAAGGCAGTTCACGGACGTGAACTCTCGAGTTTACACCGAAATCAACCAGCAGCAGGATCAAGATGCGGCAGCGATTGCTGCTGGCTTTCGTGCTGCACAGGACCGGATTATTCGCATTTTTGCTGACCTTGCAAGCATTTGCCCACCTGGACAGGTTGACCTCCTCCCCTTTTGCTGTGAGCAGAACCCAACGCTAGCTCACCTCATGTTTGAAGGGGACGATATGCTTCAGAGCCAGCTGGTTGCGAATGGGGATCAAAACCACCAATATCTCTCAATTGTCCGTGTTATATTCCAAGCAAGCGAAGTGCTCCGCCATGGTAACAAGTATGGCCATTTTCAAGTGTTTCGCTCAACCCCAAGCCTGCCTTATTATCAGAACGTCCAGTTCCAGCAACCCCAGCAGCATCTGGCGCCACAGCAGCAAGTCCCATATGTGCCACAGCAGCAGGTACCATCCATGCCACAGCAGCAGCAGCAGCCACCACCACAGCCACAGCTGCAGCCACCACCACCACAGCAGCAGCAGCAGCCACCACCACCATAGCAGCAGCAGCAGCCACAGCGGCAGGCCCCATACGCTCCACAGCCGCCACTGCCACCACAGCAACACGTGGGCCAGCAGCAGCAGCAACACGTGCCAAATGGCCTCTATGCTGCTGAGATGATGCGCCAAGGCCGTGCTGCTGGTCGTCGGCAGCGGGAGCAGTACGAGTAGCAAAACCTGCAGGAGATGCCAGGTCTTAGGCATTTTACTCTGAAGTCTGAAGTGTTAGGTTTTGGTTGAATTTGACTATGAGTTTGAAATGAAACTACTCATCATCATAGTACACATCTATTTGTACGTGATTTGGGACTGAAGTATTTTTATTTTATAGCTTTGAGAGTATTACATAATACTTCTACTCCTAAAATTAAAAGAGCACTAATTTTGTACATCAGCTAATTTCCCTTACACTCGTGGGGCTGGGGGGTAAAGTACGACAGGTACGTATCTATCGAATCGTACATTTATCCACACAATCCCATTTCCATTAATCGTGCTTGGTGTACTCGGATCGGCGTCTTTCGAGCGTCAGGCGCCATGGCTCTCGGCCCCATTGATTTGTCATCGGCGGGTCAACATGGGAGCTACACCCGCTGGAAGTATCGCCGAGATCGGCGGAGGAGGCATCACGTCGAATGACAATGGCGAGGAGCAGACGGCGGCGGTCGCATCACCCACCAACGCGATTGAGCCCTTATCGCCGGACCCACCCCGTTGGCGCTTCATCAACGACGCGAAGAAATCGCTCGGCTACTCTACCATTCACGCGGGGTCCTACGTCGGGGGGAAGAGCAGCGACGAGTTGGGCGCCAGGTACATCGCACCGGACACAAACCCGCATCTGCCGAGGGAGGAGAAGGCGCAGCCGAGGAAGGTGACATTCGAGCTCCCAACGAACGAAACGCCCCCCAAGGCGGGAGCCGACGTCGGAAGGTTGGACGCCAACGCCCCTCCCGTGAGCGCATTTCCCAATCGACGCGTCGAAATGGGAAAGCTCAGGATCAAGGAGTCATCGCGCGACGAAGTTGACTTGCCGTCGGGGGACTTCGCTGGATTGCCGAAGTCCGCTTTGGGGTCGACGAGGGCGCGCGAACCCTACAAGGAGTGGAACGTGCGCGTTCGGGCGGGGCCGAGGGGCGAGGAGCGAGAGCGCAAATGGTACGATGGGAACGTTCACGACTCCTACGCCGTGCCGGGCGATGACAAATTTCGAAAGTCCCGCGTAGGTGTGGATAGGCTGAATTTCCACGACCACGAGCGGGTCGAGGAGGTATTCGTTGGGGAAGCTCGAGTGATGCGCGGAGGGGAGGGCGGAAGAGAGGGTGGCGAAGCTCCAAAGGGAAAGTTCGACGCCAGAGTGGGGGCGCTTTATGTCCATCCCTACGATTCCGCTTACGTCAAAGAAGCGGATAATACAACTGAAAGTGCAGGAGATAATACAACTGAGCGTGCAGGACTAACACTGGATTCTCGTAAGAAAAGTATGTGGAAGTGGCTTTGTTTGCTGATATTCCTTCTCTTCCCAATTGTTATTATATTGGGAGTATTGGTTGGAATGAAGAGGAGCACATCCGCTGAAGGTTTGGGAAGTATCTTGCTACCTCCTATTGTTACAGCGAATGAGACGACGTCTGTACCATCTTCTTCTTCTTCGGGTGCCTCTTCCGAGCCATCTTCTTCTCCGAGCGTAGTATTTGGAGAACCGCTTTCCTCTACCAGTCAACCCACCTCGCAACGAATATGCTCGAAGGAGAGGGACTTTGCAATTTGTATTGCGATCGACATGTCAGGCTCAGTCTGCAATGATGGTGATGGGTCCGATTGCCTCTCTTGCCCGGGAGCTACGTTCCTGTCTACTTTCGGCTTTGCCTCCGAATGTCGGGACACGTTCGTGAGCGAAGATACCTGCTGCACCAACTTTGCCAAGGTCAAAGAATTTTCTTCCATCATGGTGAATATGCTTGGGAATTTCCCCGCTGAAAAGCTATTTTCCGTCGTGCAGTTTGCTACGGATGCCCAGCTAGTAAGGACTCTGTCCTCCGCAGACGACACCGTTTTGACCATCGACGGGTTGGAGTATACCGGGGGTATGACGAACCACGAAAGCGCCATCCACACGTGTCAACGGACACTCCCGCTATATGACGGTCGGAAAAACTTCATTATGCTAATTACCGACGGCCTATCCTCGGTGCCGGAGTTCGACCCCGAGAGCGCAGCTGAAGCCGCAGCCACAAATGCCAAGTCCGATGGATCATTCATCATCCCCGTGTTCATTTCTCCAGACAACGATTTTAGTGCCCTCGAATTCATGAGCCGGCTCTCTTCGGATGGGATAGTTTTCGATGTGACTGATTTTGATACCTTAAGTAGCTTGCAAGACAGATTGATTGATCAGGTGTCTTGTTCTTAGAGCATTTGCATTATCAAGCTGCAAAATGTAGATATAATTGTTATTTTACATGAACATTATACGGGTAACCTTTCATGCTTGTCCTACGACTTCAAAAGCAATAGTTTAAAGACATCCATCGTGCTTGATACTGAACCACGGTTGATGTCTTAACTTCTTGATATGATCTTTTATCATCGGTTTTTGACGATGTCACCCCAAAAAACTAAGCGCCCATCGTTGCCTTCAATGTGTATGGTAGTGAATAATGTCCTCACCTATCTCAACGCAAAAAACATTATTGACGACAATGATCTTCATTGCAGGCGCATTTCGATTCACCTCAATTGTTGCTAGTAGTTATTATTTCTACGTCAAACAGTGGGTGACCGCCGAAATTTGTTTAAAATTACGACCCCCAAATAGAGGTTGATCTCGCTGCAGGATTGTGCGAGACGGGTGAGGCTGAGGCTTACAGCTCATCTGGACCCAAACTTTTTTTTAGCATAGGCTTGTAAATACTGACGCCAATTTCCCTGAAATTTTTTTGTTTCTCGTAATTTTAGTCCAGCAAAAAGCTATTTTGGTCCAGCCCAAGTTGCTGGACCAAAATTGCGAGTGCTGGACCAATATTGGTCTACGGCGTGTACTATCGGTTCCGGTGTATGGAACCA
>JALLBA010001496.1:0-17540 GCA_036939675.1 Cyclostephanos invisitatus
TGCATGATACGTTAGTATCTGCTCCCATTGCAATTCTATGGCATTTAGGGATTGTCACTAATTCCACTGACTCATGTCACATATCAGTTACGTTTCCTGATCATGAAACATTCATTCAATCTAGGGATATATTCAGCGACTTTGAGGATGAGTTTCATGAATTATGCGAGAACAAAGTTTTATTAGACAAGAAAACGAAAGAACATAAATCCAACTTTTCGCAAACGTTGAAGTTTTGTGAAGCCACTAAAATGGATCTATTTTCTGCAACAACGATTAAGAAACATGAACACAAAGAAATTGATTTGGCAACATGTTCGCTTATGGATGCAATTTTCTTCTCGTGTGTTGGTGTAGGAGAAACATACAAAGATTGGTTTGGTCTAACGCATGAAACCAATGAAAGGTTATTAAAACTAATGGAAAAGGATGATGTTGCTATCTGGAGCACGAACGAGTCCACTAAGGCAAAGAGTAAATTCATTAGAAGGAAAAACCTCAGAGAAGTACGTGAGGGCCTGCAATTGGACAATATTCCGCAAGACGACTATGAATCCTTAACAATGTATGAGGCATATGTGACTTTTTTCCAGAACGAACTTTTCAAGAATATTGTTCGTGTTGCGGAATCCCTCCCAAGGATTTTACATGGCCAGCCTTTCAAAACAATACAACACGGAGCAAAAGAATGTATTCCCGTTCCATTATCGTATCTTAGATTGTTAGACATTGATACTGAGGAAGTGAAAAAGCACATCAATTTACGATTCGGTACATCCAACGAAGGTTCAAAAAAAGACAACGAGAATCTTCACAGAACTCTGGTGAATAATAAAGAAATTCTATTAGGCAAATGTCTCAAAAACAGGCCAACGCAAATCAGATTTGGAAACCTTCCCACTATGTCAAGCATCATGCACACTGTTGCAGAAGGTTGGAACTCTGTCAATTCTGAATTGTATTTTCGAGATACTGGAACTGTTTCGCGTGTAGAAAAAATAGCTGCTACTGCAAGATATCAACATGGAGAAACTGTCATCCTTCTCGATACAATGAACGAGATTAAAGTGACCATCAAACAATCAAACAAAGGGAATGGTGAGATCACTTCGAGGAGGTTCGAGATAAGGTGTAGTGTAGACAATTATGAGAAGACAAATAGAAGTTTGAGGACCAGGCATCCATACATATTTCAAGCATCGGAATATACCTTTATTCCTCATAATGATCTCATTCGATCTATGCCATACGACTGGGTGAATAATCTCAAACCTGGACTATGGACAAGGTTGGAAACAAAATGGAAAAAAAGATTGCATTTAGTTATGAAACAAGCAAAATCACAATCTATTTATCATGTACGATTTATTTCTCGAAGAAGTTTTGAGTCGGAGTTTGATCGAGATGCAGTCGCAGTGCATTCTGATTCTCTTGTCTATCAGATTTCATTGCTCAGTCAAAAAGAAAAATTTTTCTACGTGACAATGTCTCTAATTTGGGATCTTCTTGGTGAAGAAGCGTGGATGAATCATGACATGAACACCCTAGCCAATATTGGAAGTGGTCGAACTGTCACTGTGAGCTGGGGAGCCAAAAAAAAAAGCAATACGAGCCACTCGTCCTTCATATCGGTCGGTGATCTAGTCGAGGTCGCCAACCACGGTACTAAGGGAGTTTACTCGGCAACAATTAAGTCAATATCTGAAAACACAGCTGTTGTAAAGTGGACTACAACATTACTTCGAGAAACTGTCAAGTTGTCGGACTGTAAACTTATTANACACAGCTGTTGTAAAGTGGACTACAACATTACTTCGAGAAACTGTCAAGTTGTCGGACTGTAAACTTATTAATGCAACAAATATTCACCCAAGAAAACGACAAATGACAGATAGATTTGTCCCTGGAACAGAAGGAAAAAGTGACAACCCGAAGGAATATCCTGAACCGACTAAGTTGCCGGGACAACTATCCAATAAATATTATTCTGCAGAAAACCTTAACAAGAATTGTGCAGAGGGTTCGATTGCAAATCTTATGTACATGCTTGGATTCACTGAGAAAGATATTGACTTGTTTTGGACGCTATCTCGTCAGAGTGTTTTAAATGTATCATCGGATTTGGGAGAAACAATTCCTCACAAAGTCTTGACTAAGTCAGGGGTCGTAGATTCTATTGAATGTTGCCTTTGGATTCTCAGGAGAAAATTTAACTTCATAACAACAGGAAAGGTTAGGAGTGATCGACTCACATCTATTTCACGGACAATGGAATTTCTTGAGCAAGCAAAGTTCCCATTATTGATTGCTGTTCGAAGTAGTCAAGCCTTGTACGATCATGTTGTGGTTGTTTGGAACAAGAAAATTATAGATTATGAAAGTATGTACACAATTCCACTGTCGAGAGAAACAATCACTGAGTTGTGTGGAGTTACTACAAAGTTTCAATCAATAAGTTGTGGATATGGTCTTATTCCTCCAAAGACACATCGTCCACCAATAGATCAGGATCAAAACCAGATAAAATGGGGTTTGGCAGAACTTTATCACGGAGGAACGCACAGTATCAAAGGTTATTTCTCAACATAAGTTACCCTTGGTGTTGTAATGGATTTTATCCCTCACTATTTATCTATGTGGGTGGTTATAGTATAGTTTATCAGGTTTAAACCTCGTTTGATTATATTACTATCTTATTGTAATTATTGATGGGAAATGGGCTAATATCCCCTGAAAAACCCATCATCCCTCCCGAATCACCATAATCCCATCAGCCTGGGGAGTATCCCCTATCACCTCGCAAGCAACTTCAAGTGAGAATGCTTCACAGTCATCGCTGTCATCCTGGTCCGAAGTTACAGCAAGCACAAACCATCCATTATTTCGACCTCGCCGAAACTCCATATTCTTATCGACCACAGAGAATGTCTTCTCAGTGTCCGGATCCACAAAAACAAGACCCTTGTACTTCGCAAGCAACCGTGCCTCTGCCACACAATCATTCTTCTTTCGATCCTCTTGCTCCCAATCTTCGACATATGCCCGAAAGACGCGTTGGACAACTGGTTCCTTCAATGTGGCTATATCGACCCCAAATGTTTCAAGGTGCAAATCAAAAGCAAGATCTTCATCTCCAAACATAGCCTCTTTTCCCACGGCATCTATTTTTTCCATCTGCTCGCGGTGAATTCTTGCCTGTTCTATCTTTGACGAAACATAGATAATACTCCTTTTCTCAGTTGACTGACCATTCAGATGTGACCTCTGCCCCGTCTTAATCTGTTTGACTGCACCCCAGCTCCTCTCTGCAGGCCCAATACCGCACAGCTTTGATGTGACACGACACGCCACAAATCCTAAGACAGTCGTGTAAGNTCTCTGCAGGCCCAATACCGCACAGCTTTGATGTGACACGACACGCCACAAATCCTAAGACAGTCGTGTAAGGAATCGAATATTTTTCATGCCATAGGTATGATCTCCCGGCAATAACGTCCGGTACAGCCCATTTATGAATATCATGATAAGGCCGGTCGCAGTTCTGAAAAGATTTAAATTCATTCCAGAAGGTATCAATGATTTCAGCTTCACTCATAGAAGCAATGTCAGGGTGAGTATTAGCGCAAGGTGCAACATGCAAGCGGCGAATAACACACTCAATTGCATCTCGATGCTCCCCCCTCATCCGCTCACGGACATCGATCCTAACTTCACTGACTATTGACAATGCCCACCCTGCAATTGCATACTCGTGCTCGATTCTTTTTCTCCTTCTATTCCAATGAAATAAAACACTGCGTCCAAACGACATGATTGAATTAATGGGTGTCGTTTCATTACTCTCTGAGTCTTCGTCGTCTTCAGAATCTACAAAAGACACCTCCTCCTCGTTATCACTATCATCGGCACCATCCAAATTAACATCACCGTGAGTCAAGTTTCTGTCAGGAGTTAAGCTACCAAAGAGTTCCTTATCGTTCAACGAATCGAACGACTTTTCAATTGCCTGTGTCGTCCTATGCGAAAGAAAGAAGATCTTATCCATCGATGGCTTGTTGGCATCACAATAACGAAGAAGTTTGAGTGCAGGGAAGACAGATCGAAGAAGAATATACAGACACTTCCAGAACTTTGCCTCTTGGATGTCCAAAACAGCCATACGCGCACTCTCATTCAGGGGCAAACTTCGAAATTTCTGTTGGTGTATTGTAGCCTTCAATGGCATCTCAAGACGAAGAAGGCGAATCATTGCATAGAACCACATAGCCATTCGAGTTCCTGCGCCACGGAGCAGTCCCACCTTCTTACCACAATTTGCAAGGGAAGACTGAGCCATGAATTGTGCGTAAATTGCGTGATTGGCACCTGATCCAAACACGTTATATATCCTGCACGTTCGGAGAATCAACACCTATAAGACAATCAGAGGCAGAGGTGAGTCATTTTGTCAGCATACGACAACAACGAAGTCAATGACATACCTTAATGGGTTTGAGCTTAGCAATAGAGGAGAAAAACAAAGACACCACGTGTTCCCCTCCATGGAAGCTAAATGAGCGAGGAAATTTTGCCATCAACAACTCGCCAGCCTTTTGAACATTTGATGCTCCATCAAAGAAGAACACATCAGTGAGCTGGGTATAGGGGTCAAACTCGCCCACCTTCTCCTCAAACAACGATGCCACATAGACAGCATCCTTCTTTCCCCCCTCCTCCATATGTGACGAGCAATCTTGAATTGCAACAGTCATGGGAGAAACTGTTGCAGTCATTGCAAGGACATTCATCAATGGCATTCTCTTGATCGTCGCACCATCTCCAAGAAACGCCAAACCAAAAACTCTCGCCTCCTTCAGGAGCTTCTCCTTGTTCGACTTGTACGTGGTCTCGTAATTGAGGTCCAGTAACTCCCCCCCTATCTTCTTGCGATTGGGAATGACAAAATCATCACCAACAAGGCGGCACACATGGACAAGGCGGGCAAACCTTGGGGACTCTACAACAGCATCAGCAATATTCTCGCTGTGGAAGAAATCAGCAATTGCCATTTCAAGAGTGGCATTGTTGCTCTTCCGAATATCCCCCATATTCTGTATCGCAGCAGAAATCGATGGCTGCATTGATGGAAAGGAAAAGGGGGACTTTCTCTGGGGGTATGACAAGGTCCTGGAAGATGACGAGGCCACACTTGCCCCATCATTGACAGAGAATGATGCACCCAAGGAATTAGTACCCATGCTCTGAGGGATGGGGGGGAGACTCACCATGACGCCACGCTTTGCCAGCAAAGTTGCCACAGATGCATCCTGGCTGATGGCCACAGAATCATGCTTCTCTTCATGTGACCGCTTCCGAGCAGCTGACCTTTGGGACAAACATTGAAACAATGCCTCATATCGTTTGAGGTACATATCAGGAATCACTGCACTGCATACACCAACATCATTCTTTGTCATCTTCATAACATGATTGAGTGCCCTTGTTGAATGCCTCCCTACAAATGATTTTCCACACCACATGCATTCCCAGCCAGACTGAGTTTGATTAACATAACCACACTGAAAAATGGACATTAAAGGAGGTAGTAACACCTCCTCCTCCTCCTCCCCCCCATTCCCCTCCTCCCCAATATCATCATCAAATCCCCCACCTCCACCACCCCCGAAATCGACATCGTCATCCTCATCATTCAGGCCAATTTGATCAGTGTTTCCAGTTGTCAGGGTCGAGATGGTTGACCCTGTTGTTAATTGGGAAAGGGGAGGACCTGTTGGGTCGAGTTCACGCGGAGGAGTCCTTGATTTGTGGAGGGTGCTTGCGGTTTGGTTGACTTGATGCCTTGGAGGGTTGACTTGATGACGTCGAGCCACTCTTTGAGCACGAGGTGATCCTGACATCCTAGAACTGATGGGGACTCTGTTGTTGGTGCCTCAAATGCCAGTGACAGGGGCTTTGTTTATTGAATTGAATGCCATGACGATATTGACCTCTTTTTGGCTGCTTTGTGTGTGAACGCAGTTGTTTGTGTGTTGTTGTGTGTGTCTTGGGATGTGAAAATGCACTTTCATGTGCGTTGGGGCGGTTGTGTGAAAGGGGGGTCCACATGGGAATTCGATAGTGTGTGTACTTATCTACGTACATATGTTGTCTGTCCTTGGTCCGTACATGTCGGGAAATTGCGACACAAAAGTGAGCCGACACACAAGAAAACATGTCACCAATTTTGCCCTGTCGGGACGAAAATATGCGACATTTTGCCATGTCGCCGACATGTCGCCGACATTACCAGCCAAGGTACCCGGATCCGTCCCGGCTTGGATGTTGTTCCCGGCCCATTCGGGAACAGTATATAAGTATGGAATGTACCGTACCTGGTAGTAGAAGTAGATAGTAGTAGTAGTAATATCATATTTGGTACGATATCGCTCTCGGACTATGTTTGTCGAGTACGATAGAAAGTTAAGCTCAATTTATCATAGAGGAAGGCAATCATATCGTACTATCTACAATAATAGTATCGTACTATTGTTCATTGTTCATTGTTATCATTGTTCATTGTTATATGTGCCATTGTCTGGTAGAGAAGCTCGCATACGACTCCATCGATCATGCCAACCTTTGATCTGATGCCCATTGAAAGGCAAGTGCAACGACAGGATGTATTTTGGCTGCTGGGGAGGGGGTTCCACTGGTGGCGGTGGCGGTGGCTGCGGCAGTGGCAGCGGAGCCTTCTTGGGGGGAGAGAGTTGCGAGTTTTGTGGCGGCAGCTACGGAGGCTTTTTTTACAGTGCCACCTGAGATGAAAGAGTTGCCAACTGAGAAAAGTACGTATCTACGTTTAGGTATGTAGTATGGTACTACCGTATACAGGGGTTTAAGCACCACCGGGGTTTAAGAACAAGAAACTAAACTATTAGATAAAAAATAAAATAGCTGAAATTGCGATGTCATTGATCCGGTTTCAGAAACTCCCGTCGCAACCATTGGATTCAGCGTAAAATTTAGCATTTTTTACATCCTTGGGACGGCTCATGAAACTTAGCACAGCCATTGGTTCAGGTGCACAATCGAGCTGGGCAGGGGCGGAGTTTACTTAACATACGAACGATTTCGCTGTCACATCCTAGAACATTAGTTGGTGCTTAAACCCCGGTCTACACGGTAGAAAAAAGAGGTAAGAGTTCCCACGTTGCGTAACATACTAGTACCCGTCTTTCCCCTTGTACCCGGCAAGCAGGGGTCATTCCCGGACTACCCGTCCCGGCATGATTTTTTGGCCGGGATCAAAAGCTCTAGAAAATGAGAATACTTCTCGCTTTCGCGAGAAAAAGAACGAAAAGTCCACGCGAATCGCGAAAAATAAGAGAATCACAAAAATTCGCACTTGCTGCCGGGCTTGAGGAACGTACAAAGAGAATATTAATACCTACAGCAGATATCGAAACAATACACGATAACAACGTCCGACGCCGAGTCCAAGAATGCGGACGCAGGTAGGCTTCGGCGTCGTCGGATACGCGGGATCGAACGGCATCGATGTTCCGGCCACGTCCGCGGCCATCGCCGCGGCAGTAGAGAGGAGCAATGCCGCCAAAACCGCCGCCATCCTGAAGAAGATGGATGCGGGAGAAACCACGACGACGACGATGACCAGTGCAACAACTACAACTGAGGAGGAGGTCCCAACCACCTCAAACGTCACATCCGTCCATGGAGGGGAAGGGGGCGTTGATATCGAGAGGGGTGTGAAGGACTTCGCATCTGCGTTGAGGATGCAACAGCAGCTCTCGAGGGCGAATCGTCGTCGGTGGCAAGACGCCAATCAACAATCCAGGATCGGTGCGAAAACATTCGCGACTGCCAATATTATGAAGATGGGCGGTGATATCGTCGTCGATGTCGATGATGCGGTGATTTCGGAGGAGAAAAGGGAGTACAACGACGAGGATGGCGAGAATAAATGCACGAATCGCAGCGTCGTGGGGGGTGGCAAGGGGGGCGTGGCCAAGAATGTGACCACCATGCCCGTTTCAAGACCCTGTCCGAAGGAGTCGATGCAGACGTCATCTCCCCTGATCGCTCATGTTACCGCGGGACGGCAGGCGCCGTCATCGCCATCGGAGAGGAGTATGAAATCTGCGGCGGCGGCGGCGTCCCCGGCGAAGAGCCCCCCCCCCCAGGCCACGTCGCCGCATGCCGGGGTACGATCGCCGTCGTCCACGATGGCCCATCGTCGGATACTGCAGCAGCGATCGGCCATCTTCAAGACGGGCGAAATGCCGAAGCCGTCCGTGGTAAGGAGCGTGCTCTCGGCTAAGAAGACGGCCTACTCCATCGCCGACGACGACGTCCTGTCCGCATCGGACGGCGGCAATCTCGGGAATGACAAGCGATACTCGTCCGTTCTCAGGCTATCGGGGAGTCATCGTCTCGGATCCAATAGCGTCATCGAGGTCGAGAAGGACAAGCCGACGTGGGAAACTAGGAGGAGGGGAGTCGTCGCAACCGCGGTCAACGCATCGACGGGCGGAGACGGCAGGGAGTCCCAATCGCCGGAACCCGCATCAACGGCGGTGTGCGTGAAGGCCGTCGCCACCGCGCCCGGTCGCGAGGAAGAGACTCGGGTATCGCCCCCCGTGGGCGTCGGGGGGGAGGATAACGACCGTCGCGGGGGGGTCTCGGCCCGATCGGGCGAGAATTACCTCGCGGCGATCGCCAGGGCGAAGAAGTTGGATGGCAAGAGGTCCGTGATCGCATCATCCGCCGAGAGGTCATCGCCGTTGGGTCGTGCCCGCGAGAAAGTCGAGGATCTCCCCCCGAGTGTCGACGACGGTTTCGTCGACAAGCTTGTCGTGGCGCCTGCCGGTGACGGCGATGTCATCGATGGCGAGGATGCGGTCGAAGGAGAAGAAACTCGGGTGGACGAGGCTCGGTCCCGTTCGGACTTCGCCGCCACCAGGATGGCGTGGGCGGCGAAGTTGGATAAGCAAAAGAAGAAGGTCTCGTCGGTTAGAAGGACGATGTCCGCAGCCACTGCGGTGGATGACAATACGAGGAAGGCGGGGGGGAACGATGTCATTCCTTCATCGCGGTTGGGAGATTCCGTCGTGACCAAGATTAGTGTCTCGACCAACCCCAACGAGGATATTCCAAGCAAGCTCCCCTCTCTGTCCCCGTTATACGAGAAGTACGAAAGGAATAGACATTTCAAGGGGGCGGTCAAGAAGCCGAATTCCTCGGAGGCGTACGAAGACGACGTCAATTTTGACATTGAGCTCCCGGAGGATCTAAAGCCGTTAACGCCTATGTGTACCATCAAGGACGACACGGGTCATAATTCTAATACGAACGATATCCATCTAAAAAAAAATGAGACGGAGCCAACGCCAAATGAATCTACTCAGCCAATCATAGATATGGATAGGCCTGACCTGGATCCTACTGATGAGTGCTTTGCCCCTTCAAAACAAGCGTTCACTCAGTTCGAGCCGCATTGGGCGGAAGGTCCGAAAAGTGTTGCGGATAATGGTGAAACCATAAATGAAGCCGAGCTCATCCTCGAAGAAGAAGAAATGATTGCATTTACTTCTTGTGCATTCAACTCGGACTTCTTCCTTAATATTGGAGATACAGTCTTCGATAACAAGAAGCCAACAAGCGAATGTTGTGACTCGAATGAGCTAACGCAAGAGTGTGAGAATGATAGTATCAGAGCAGACGCTTTTACCAACATGGATCAGGACAGTGATGATGAGGATGGCGATGTAAAAAAGCTAACATCAGAGTGGGGAGTCGAGTGTTCCGAATTTACCAGTGACGCCAAATTCAGTGATTGGTGTGGCGAGACTGGTAATGACTTGAAAGGTGCAACCCCCCTTGAAAACATGGATATAAGCGATGATGGCACTGTCACAATGTTGAAATCATTCCGGGCTGGATTGAATGACGAACAGCAGTTGCTCTTGAATGATATTGTTGCAGAATACGAGGCAACGATCCTGTCCAGAACAGCAGAGGTGGAATCGATGAAGGGCGAGATGACAATGCAACACATGCAGATCGAGTCGCTTTTGAGTAACCAGCAAACAAAAGAAAATAATTCCGACGAAATAATTGAATGCCTGAACAAGGAAATCTCAGACCTCCGCATTATGCTTGCAGCAAGTGAGGCGGCAGTGCAAGACGGTGGGAAAGGCAGGGTTGGGAAATCCAAAAACAGGAGTTTTATGTCGTTCTTGAGAATTGGAACCAAATCGACTAACACTCGCTAGTGAAATTTTATCAACTGGATTAGGAATCTATATTATTGAGTCTTGTTTAAGGTTAAGTGCATTTGTATAAAATTTATGTCAGCACATAACTCTTCTAGAACAAACTATTTTACACGCGAAGAGATACTCAGTTTACTGCCGAGTAAGCAGTGGAAATGACACTCTGCGAACTGACACTGAGGTCGCCATCACTGTCGCCAAGCTTTGACTTCTTTTTCTTTACCTTTCTCTTCGGTATAGGAACTGACTTCATACGCGAAAACTTGCCAGACGACGACATCATCTCGAGTTTCTTGATAGTTGCCTCTCGTACCTCAAGTCGCATCTTCAGTTGATCAATTTCTTCCTGCTGACGTCCAACGTCCGATGCTTGTAGCCTACTCCGTGTTGCCGCCTGGAGCTGGTCATTATGCTGTCGTAGCTGCGCAATCTCTTCTGTAAGTGACCTCTCTTTCTGTTTCGACTCCTGGTGTTGCGTCTCGATGACTGATTCCAATTTTTGAATCTGCAACCTATCGGAAGGCGCATTATTGGCAGAGAAAATGGACAGGAAAATTGAGCGAAACATGAGGGTAAAATAACACTTGAGATGAATGTGGGTACGTGAGACTTACTTGCTCTTGGACATGAGCTCGGGTACAATCTGCTGAATTTCAGACAGCTGAGTTTGCAATGATGCGATTCGGGTCTCATACACCTTCTTCTGCTTCTTGAGTTTCTTGTTGTCGCGTTCAGCGGGGGTAAGTAGACTCTTACCAGTGATGGACGAGGCTCCCATGCTACCGGATCCACTACAATTTGATACTGAACAGGCTAGAAGAGAGACAACTGTCGAATCCACAGAATTCTCTACAGAACCATCATCATCCCTTACGCTCCCACTGCGACTGGATATAACTTGTGCCTCCTTCCGTTTACGTATCTCGTCGAATTGTGTCTCGAGTACATCAATCTTCATTGTATACGCCTGATTCTCGTTCTCTAGACGCTGAATCAATAATCGTCTCTGGCTTTCGTCCTCTTTGAACTTAGATGATGCCGTGAGAATTTCATTTTTGAGGTTGTCAATAGTTAGTGAATTATCTGCCACCGCCATTTCTAGCTCCGAAATGCGTTTATCTTTCTCACGCGCTCTTGCCTTCCAGTCGACGTGATCGCCATCGAAATCATTAGTGCTGGATCGATTGAACAAACCTCTTAAAAGACCATTTTGATTGCCTCTTCCCAACAAATTGTTGTCGGAAGTTGACGCAGAATTTGCACTCAACTTCTCGCTTTCTTGGAAATAATCGCGATGAGCCACACGTTCGAGTGCATCCTCAGTCTTCTTGGACTCAATACTTTCCTTATATTTGAATAGGTCTTCCGTTGCCTCCTGCAGAGCCGTCGACAATTGTTCCGCAGTTACATCCTTGGCCACAAGCTCAGCTTTGATCTGGTTGGTTGGGGCAGAGTATTGTTGCGAACTGTTAGCATTGCATTACAATAACCCATGCTGGAAACATCCACAACTCTCTTACCGCATCGATCTCTCGCCTTTTGGATTCTGTCTGTCAGTGTGATAACATGCAAAGTGAGAGATTGTGTGAGGAGATCACGCGTGGGAAAGTGATCACTCTATACGAGACCAAACAGCATACCTCCTTCTGCATACTCTCTATTTTCATTTCCATCTCTGCCTGTCGAGCCGCATTGGTAGCCGCCAATGTGGCTGCAACATGCAGACTCGACTTCATTTCTTTTTCGGCATCGATCTTGATTTTCTCAACCTCTGCAACAGCAAATTCGTTATGTTTTCGTAGAGACTTAATTTCGCCTTTTAGATTTTCCAAGTCGTCGATGGCATGTTGGCGTGCTATTTCGGCAGCTAGCATATTCGACTCAGCTTGCTTGCGTGCTTCTGTGGCAGCATCGGCTTCTTCCTTCGCATCAGAGAGATCGATTTGTAAACTTCTGAGTTTTTCCAATACCACATTGAGGGAAAGCTTTTCGTTATTGAGTTCATTGTTGATGGATTCAATGTTCTTATCGCGTTCATCCACGTGTGCCACAACTTCGTCTAGTTTAGCCTTACGTCGCTCCAGTTCCGCTTTAAGACGTTCAACGTGCTTGTCTCTTTCTTCCAACTCTACGCATAGCCGTTCCACCTGACGATTTCCCGCCCCTACCTCTCGCTCGAGACGCTCAATCAGTGATTCTTTTTCCGCGAGCATCGCCGCTTGTGATGTTATTTGTGCATTGGCGGATGCAGATGCAGTTCGTGCAGACGCCATCGATAATACAGTTTCATCATCCTCCCCGTCATTTTCATCAATCGTCTCTAATTCGGCCGAAGCAGCAGCCGCCGCCTGCATCTCGGCACGATATTCTGTGAATTCTCTCTTGGTCGTAGCCAACTTTTCCTCCAAAGACTGAACGTACTTATTCCTCTCGTCCAACTCCATGGCAATATTATTCACGTCACGACTCTTGGCGGCCAAATTTTCCTCAAGTTCTCTAACCCGCAGTTCTTCTTCCTTCATTGCTTCCTCTAGTTGATAGCGCAGCTCCAGGGCGATAGTTTCCTTTTCTACCAGCATTGTCTGCGCCAATTCCATCTGCTCACGGTGGACATCGACATCTTGATTGAGCGTATCGATTTGCGCATCGCGATCTGCGATGTCTTCGACGTAAGATTTCTGGGCAAGATTCATCTTGACAATGGTATCATCTTTTTCAATCCTCAGCACCTCTATCTCCTTTTCTAACTCGGTCAACATTGTTTTCTGCTTCTCGAAGTTTTCGATCTCCGTTTCCATAACTTTGGCCCTTAAGAGCTGATTTTTCAGTACCACTTCCCGACTCTCTAGCAAGGCAACCTTGTGTGTTGTCTCCTCCACGGCGGCCAACGTTTCTTCAAGTTCAGCATGAATCTTGGATTCGCGTTGCTCGGCTTCGACGCGCGCCTCTTCGGCAGTTCTTGCCGCATTGGCAGCATCGAGGAGATCATTTCGAACTTTCTCGAGTTGCTTTTCCACTCGAATAATCTCGTGCTCTGCCAGAAAGATGAGGTGTCCAAGTGCATGGAAAAAGGAAAAAAATAACAATTCATCATGAATGCATGTTAATCAAGGCAAAACATAAAATAAAAGAATATCCAACGCATGATGACAAAATATCGCGCCCTCTATTCTCACCCTTCCTATCTAACTCTTCCCGCAACTCCAATATTTCCCCGTCCTTCTCCTCTACCGAATGCCGCAATGCCATGAGCTCCCCATCCTTCCCTTCCAATAGGGCCGTCATGCGCCCCACCTGCTCGAGCGTGTCATTGAGCTCCCCCCTCAACCTATCGATCTCGGCCTCCCTCTCCGCCAACGCTGCGACCGCCTCCTGCTTCTCCGATATTGTACCGTTCTCCATGGCGAGGGTCTTGAGGTCCTCCTCCAATCGATAACGCAATGCGTTCAGTTCCTCCAACCTATCCCTTAGGTACGTCCTCTCCTCGCACACCTTCTTATTCTCGCGCTTCAGACCCTTAACGTCCCGTCGCGTCCGTCGCAATCTTCCCTCCATCGATATCAGCTCGTGATCCCTCTCCTTCAACTTGGAGGCCTGTATCGTCGCCGTCTTACCCAACGCCCTCAACGCCTCGAGTCTTCCGTCCATTTCCGTGCTCGTCATCTTGATCAACGACTTAAGGCCTAGATTACCATCCTGCAACTCTGCCTCGAGGGCGTGTATGCGGAAGGTAGCCTTGGCCTGAACGCTGCCTAGACGCGCCTCGACCTCCTCGAGCTGCTCGGTCAAATCCCGACACGCGTCGGTGAGGTTGAGAGTCTCGAGCTTGTACAGGTACAGCTCGTCCTCGAGTCGTGCCGGTGTCATTTGATTCCCCCTCCCGTCCGGCACGCCTATCCCATCCCCGGTGGCATCGACGCGATCGTAATGCGAGGCTGTCCCCCAATTGGCGTGATCTCCGCGAACCACGTATTCCTCCTCGTCGAGTTCGCCGGAAATGTACGCGTCCTCGCCGTCGTCATCTTCGTCGTCGTCAACGTCGTCGTCCGACGGTGTATCGGAATCGACCACCGGACGATGACGACGTCCCGTCCCATCCCCCCGAATAATCGTCTTCTTCTTCATCCTGCCGAATAATTTCCCTAGTTTCGCCCCCCTCCCCTTTTTATTACTCCTCCCGCCGTCGTCGATTCTCCCCCCCATCTTCCCACGACCGACGCCTCCGACGCCGTTGTCATCGTCGTCGTATCCTTCGTCGTACTCGTTTATCCCGCTAAGCCTTGACGGCCGTCCGCTCCCCCCCCCATCGCTCCCGTTGTCGTCATCATCGTCGTCGTCGACGTCGTCGTCGTCGTCGTCATCCACGAAT
The DNA here is from genome assembly GCA_036939675.1 of Cyclostephanos invisitatus. Classification (NCBI taxonomy): domain Eukaryota; phylum Bacillariophyta; class Thalassiosirophyceae; order Thalassiosirales; family Thalassiosiraceae; genus Cyclostephanos; species Cyclostephanos invisitatus. Next base: position 14,641 of record JALLBA010001496.1, read on the forward strand.
TTGGACGCGTCAATTTTCGATAGCCTGCGCTCGAATTCCTCCATGGTATTCTCGAATTGCCTCATCCCCTCCCGCACGTCGTCCGATGATGCGTCGTTCGTCCCCTTCTTCTTCCCGCCGTTATCATCGATCGTTCGGTTGAGTACGACGGGCGAGGAGGAGGGGGGCGAGGTGAAATCCGCCCCCGCGCCCGCACCGCCGCCGCGACGACTACTAGTGCTCGTCCCCCTTGCGCCCCTGATTGTGGCGGTGGTAAGCAGCCTCGCATCGCTACCGGATAGGTTGCTCACGCGATCGTCGTCGTCGTCGTCGTCTTCGTTATTATCGCCACCACCACCGCCGATCGACGTTTCCGACCTCGCCGAGAATTCGATCGCGTCGGGTATCCATCCGGTGCCACGATGCGACGACGACGGTGGGACGACGTCGTCGCCCCCGCTTCCGCTGGCGGATAGGAGCCTCTTCATGATGCCCATGATTTTTTGACCCTGTTTTCTACCACGGCTATCTACGGCCGGATGGTCTCCGACGAGTTGACCGGACGAGGAGGAGTCGTCGTCATGATCGTCGCCGGACTTCTGATTTCGGGATGCGAAGTCGATTTTGGCTGTGTTGGGCGGTTGCTTATCCCTCCCGCCAAAAATACATCTCATTTTTTTTATGAGCCCCCCAACATGCAGCTCTCGGGACTCCCATTTTTGTTTTGCGTATGAAGAGAGGAGAGTCTTCGTGGCCGGATCTGTCATCTGAGACTATCCGGACAGACGGAGTCTCGGCTATTCCGTCTGGCCGCCGAACACGGAGTGCGTCACAAGAAAGAGCTCCGGGTACGAGAAAGTTCTGCACCTCTCGTACGTAGATTCATTACTTGACACGTGTGTCAGAGCCAGGTGGCACGCGCCTGGCGCGTGCCTGACACATTCCCTGTGCTCTCGTCGACCACCAGAATAGATAGACCATAATCTTTATTAATCGACCCCGAATAGGGACGAGCTCCATGGGAATGGAGTGATCGTCCCGGCCACGGCCATTTGTCTACCATAGTAGTACCTTATGACCGACCACATTCATTCACTCAAGCTCATGCCCCCACGACATTCGCCACCCTCTTCAACGATGCATCACGCGACCCGTTCTTGTGCAATGGGGGTTGCGAGGCTTTCCTCGCCCCCTTTCAGGTCGAAGACAACAACAACGCCACCCCCTTAATGGTCCGCCAGCTGATTGCCGCCGCGGCTAACCAGCACCTCCCGGTGGCACTTGTGATGCTAGTGAACGGCCGCCTCACGCCATTGTTCCTTCCGTTTTGACGGGATCGTGCTATGGGGGTTGCCGAGCACCCGGCCACCGATGGCCAAATGTATGCCTTTGAGGGAGAACTCATAGGCACCCAAAGCTACCTTGTCGAGTTGGTTGACGAATCCTTCAACCTCACCCCTCACATGACAGTGCCAGACGTGGGGCACATCCGCGGCCTGTTGGCCGCCAATCCCCAGCTCCTGTTGGTAGGCCCATTTGAAGAAAACGCCATCAACACGTCGACTGTTTGAACGCAATATTTGGTCCCTCTCCCCAACAAGTATGCAGCGCTCTTTTTGGCGCATGAGGGAGGGATCCCCCCACGCTACAATTTTGACACGATTCTTCCCTTGATCGAAGCGGATGGCATGGCCGTCGCCTGTGAGCCCCTCACACATTTCTGCCTGGTGGCGATCACGGCCCAAGCAGGAGCAGATTCGCCCATCACGATCTACGCCCTGCACCCCCCGGGCCATCACGTTCCCCTCCTCGAGCAAGCATCCCAAATCCTCAAGACCCATCTGACGGGACTCTGGCACATGGCGGCGCCAGAAGTGAATTTACAGCCTCTTATCTCGTTGAGGGACAGGAGCAGCAACAACAGGAGCATGCAAATGCTCGTCTCGACAAGGAACTAAAGGAGAACACTTCTGTGTCAGCTTGGTTGGGAGCGGAAAATTTCGCCCGCCTCCTCAAGTACTGTGGTGTCGTGGAAGAGCAAGACTTGGCGCCCCTGTGGAGCACCTGGGCGAAGGCCCCAGTCAAAAATCGTCTCAACATCTTTGAAGGCTAAGTGGCCAATGAATTCGCCATCTACGAGCAGTTCACACCCTCCCTCTTCCTACTCACTCAGATTACGTTGATGAAATGGGGCATGCTCATCCCCGATGCACTCAAGTCGGGCTTGTTAGGTAACGCTTTCCTCTTCACGGATTTGGATGTGGAAATGGACCAAGGCGTCAATCGGCAAATCGACTTCATCCAACAGGGGGGAGCTACAACGTCTTACGCGGATGCGCAAATGCTTCTCAAAGCCAAATTTAACTTGCCGGGACCCGACGCCTCAGTCCGGTGCGTCCTTCGTACCTCTGAACGACCAAGTATTGATCTGGCATAATTAACTTGATCTACAGATCAAATTAACTTGTTTTTTTCTGACGTTTATTGTACGGCATGTACAATTTATGTTCAGCAAAAACAAAATATATTGCACATTAGATCATTAATTTGTATTTCTTATCCAATTAACTGTATCGGAATACATGTCTACGGTTACATTGAACATTACATTTGTGGTTTGTAACTATCTAAGTGATGAATGACTAATTCAACTTAATTTAGTTTATTTTCTTGGTAAAATACATTTAAAAGTTTTTTAAATAAAATATAATTGATTCAGATGCAATTTATTGTATTATAACTTGATTGATTTCATAACACACCAGTTTATTTGTTTCTGTTCGAAAAATCTGGACTTGTCTGTTTTTTTTGTCTCACCTCAAGTGTCACTTTCTCAGAATTTTGTGCACAGCAAGCTCATCTCCATGCCACATCCAACTGCCACCATCTTCACCACCAAACTCAACACACACCGAAGATCT
>JALLBA010001500.1:0-10645 GCA_036939675.1 Cyclostephanos invisitatus
ATTTGACATATTGATGGTCCAGAACCAATACCAAGCATGGCTTTCATGCCTCTTGGTGACAAGATCAGATACCAAAACACAGTGATGGTAATAAGATTACATGAGTTGGTACCAAATAAAATTGGTACAGGTTTTACAACACCTTGGAAGAGTCAATAACTCCCCAGAAGTGATGTTGTCTTGACACAGAGCATCACATAAGCATAAGCCAACCATGTAGAAGAACACACTGACAAAGTAAGCTAGTGTGCCTGAGAGGCACCCTACTGAGACCTGGCCAATCAGTAGCACAGCTAAAAATGTACTTCAACCTACCACTGATTAGAGGTACAAGTTTGTCAACAAGAGTACCGATACTCACAGCCTTACCAGAAAAGCTACTGCAAGTGTCAATGACACAGGCCCACAACCCATCTCTTTCACAGCTCACTGGTAAATATAGGAGAACAGGCAACACTAACTGACACTGGTACAATACACAGCATAATACCATTGATCACATCGTTGGTGTAGAGTATGAATCATTCATGATGGTACCATCCGCTACCAATACTGTGAGATATCATGGACTATCTCAAATCATGTGAATGAACAATCAGGGTTCAAAGCGGAAAATGGATATATTCCAGAGAGTATAAAAATAGTGTCGACACACACAAGACGATGACCTTGCCATCTACAAATCAAACAGCAGAAATGACTAAAGTAATCATACTGTTGTTGCAAACATCTATAGCAAAATAAAAATGCTTCATTCAAGGATATAATAAGAGGCACACCTCATTATCCCAATATATCATATACTACATCTCCATACTCTCACAATATTATGCTTGATCAATGGTAATAAACCATCCTTACACTCTTGTCCAGTGCCCAAGAATTCAGCAGGTTTTTTTCCTACCTAAAGGTTTTCTGCTGGTTTTCGCACTTGATAGCTTCATACGTGGGGGCGAGTACATAGGCCAAGATATCTAGTAAGATAATTAGCAAATATAATCACTAAAAGGCGCGAGACTAGCTATAAGTGAGTCTCTGGTGTAAGTACAGACAGACGGTTGCATACAGACAGACCGATCTTGAACACTCTTGTCCAGTGCCCAAGAACTCAGCAGGTTTTTTTCCTACCTAAAGGTTTTCCACTGGTTTTCACACTTGATAGCTTCATATGTGGGGGCGAGTGACATAGGCCAAGATAAATAGTAAGATAATTAGCGAATATAATCGCTAAAAGGCGCAAGACTAGCCATAAGCGAGTCTTTGGTGTAAGTACAGACAGATGGTTGTATACAGACAGACCAATCTTGAACCAGAGATCTTATCTATCTTGAAGACAAATAAACGATCGAGTGCGTATGAAAATACGCCCCATCGTATACGGAATTCCCTCGTAGAATCAAAAGATCTGATGTATCGCTGAGTCAGGTATTCCTCACAAAGTATACCGAATTCCCATATGACGGATTGACACGCAAATACATTTGAACGTAGTAATAATACTATCATAATTTTCATTTTATCCTTCCAAACACAATACCTTCTTTTTCGCTTCAGGCGGCTTAGGTCACGGCCAGCTTATCAACACTACATTGAGTAGGACAGAAGCCTTTCCCAAGGTGCGTGCGCAAATACTTTTTCAATTCTCTTTCACCTATCCCAATAACCCCTGCCGCAGTTACCATTGCTTGAAATTGTGTTGCGGTCATCGCTTGCACACAGGTACTTTTTGAGTTTCACATGCGGCTAAGACAGAGTCTTTGTAGAATTGGAGGAGGTGATTGGCTATTCGGTAAGCAGCTTTAAACGTGTCGTTGTGTTTTGATCTGAATTTTTGAATGGCTGTATCAACCCATTTCTTCGAGTTGCAAACAGAACTGTCACTTGTTGTCCGAGGCACTCGCACGTAGCATATTTTATTGTTTGACATATCTGTAGTGTTTAATTCATATGTAGTACTAAGCAGAGTATTTAATTCTCTCAATAGACTACGCATTGATTTTTGAACCGATTGGTCTGTTGGATCGAAAATCCCACCATCTTCTCCTCCGAGTGCATTCGATAGAAGGGGATATGACAATGCCATATCAGTCTTAGCATTGTCAATGTTTCTTTCTGGCGTGGCTATCAATGGGGAAGGATTGTTTTTCTCTTTGTTGACATCCTTAACGCTGTCATCATCATCACTGTCATTATCGTCCTCAGTCTCATCATCTTTGTCATCTTTCTCCTCCTCAATGATGGCATTCTATACGAGCTTCTCCAGGCATAGTCTGAATTGTTGTTGTTTAATTATACGCTGGTTCAATCATGGGGGAGTGAGAATTATGCCATACATATTCTGCTGCATTTCAACTTTTCTGGGAGAATATGAATTGATTCTGCCAATCCTTACGAAATGATTTCTTCTTGTTCTTGTCAAATTTAGGCATTCCATTGATGAACGCATCCAAGTCAATTCTTTTGGTAGCAACTTCAAAAAGGTTGGTTGCTGCAGTGAACCAATGCCCCCGAATATAATTATTCCGCTCCATTAATTTTATTTTGAATCCCCATGTATTATGAAGTTGAGCAAGGTCAGCTGCTACAAGAAGGCGCTCATGTTCATGTTGAAACTTTCCAAGTTGATCAATAGGCTTATACTGCGGCCATGAGCCGAATTCAGGCTAAACCAGAAGGATGATGCAGTGGAGAGGTACATCATAAACTCAGCTGGATGGTCTAAAATGGCAGCATGATTACTTGTAGACTTGGTACTTTCGGGTGAGCCAAAATGGAAGAGGGCTTATTTAGAGTGTTATGAGACTCCCATAAAAAATGATTCACTCCAGACCCCGAGGCAAATGAATAACATCGATTGCAACGATGGCCATTGGATTCAATGAATTGCTAGATATTTATCATGAGAGAGGTTTCATTGTGGGATGGCGGGATCAAAGGTTCTGATGTGTTTTTTCCTGCCAAAAATCACCGAAATGCGCGTTGGGAGGTGGTGCAGTGTTCGTGTACTTTATTACCGGTCCAAATCATGGCCTAAACTCGTGCCTCTGATAGAACAGAACAGAACAGAACAACTTAAAAAATTAGGTACTGGTTATCTCTACCTAGACATTTCACACCATATCGGAGTCTTTATATGCCAAGGGCTTCGTCGCCAAACAGCATCGTGGTCGGGACCACTTGAGAGGGCTACTCTCCGTCGAGACTTAGAGGTCTCGGGACTGATTGGCTATTTAAAGCCGTTCCACCCTGGTTCCAGGGTTTTGCAGGTGTTTATTCCCTTTCCATCTGCCCATCTCTATTCGTGGTCATCGCCGCGTGTTGTCTAGTCTGCCGTCGCCTCTTGAGCCTACTAGCTGTCTGAGCTGCGCAAATTACTACTAGCCAGTATTCTTGCCTTTCCCCATTTGTGTTTTTCAGATCCTCAAGGTTGATCTCTGCCAGGTATTGATCTTCCTCCAACAGGTCGTCCCATCCCTTATCCATCTCTTCCTCTATTTGTCTCTGAAGTTCCTCCTTATGCTTTGTGATAAGTGTTCCTTGCTCTTTATCATGAATCTGCACACACCATATAGCCATTGGCCGTGGGTTATCTCCAAAAGCCTTGTGACCAGTCCTGCTCCCCAGGCTGACGTCGATCTATTTGTCCCATTTATCTTGGTGAATGCGTCTTGGATAGGCCTCATCTCTTGGCACATCATTCCTTCCATGAATCGTCTCCACCCAATTAGATCTTGGGCAACTGCCATCCGTTTGTGTTGTGAAAATATATGTATTCAGCCTTGGAGGTTTTGGTTGAATTCGTTTGCCCCCTTCAGAATCAAATGGATGGCCATTAGTCCTAATAATTCGCCCTGGTAACTTCCGGCGTCTGGGGTGTTTTTGACGAATGATCCCACGATTCAACCTCGTCCCCTCGTACATTCGAAAATAAAGGCCGCCGAGTTAAGCATTGGGTATACCTCCTTCATATAGGAGCCGTCGGTGACTGCCATGCAAGTGCTATCCTCAATCGATCGCTCTAGCCACAATATATCTCCTTGAATTCCACATCCACGTTTCGCCCCATGCAGAGATTACTTCCCAAAAATCGACCGGGGGATCCGGGGCGCATATGCCTGAGAGTGGCACAGGACATTTACGAAGCGAGGGGATTCCTTGACAGTGCAGATCTTGCCTGTGTCTCTTTTTATTGCACCTCCCTCGGAGCGTGTCCAAGTGTTGGGTCTGAGTGCAAAGTCTGGGTCAGTAGATAAGGTGTATACATCCATTGTGTTGTCCTTCATATGATATAGGTGATTTAACTCCGTATCGATTTGCCATGGCCATATTTTGTGACCGTACTTAATGTGGCGGCCAATTCTGTTTGAGAGTCGTCCTCTGGGAGCAATTGAGGTTATAACCTCTCGCCATAGCTCAAAATCTCGTCTCGGGGAGTTTTCTTTTGGGAAGATTAGTGTCGACCATTGCTCGTCCTGTTCACGCCACGCAAGGTATCTGTTATCGATTCCTTTCCCCCCGGCGTCCAAGATATCCGATAGGTATAACACTTGTTGGTGAATCCTCACACGATTAATTTGTTCGACCTCTTTTTTATCTAGGCATTCTAAATCTTCTACTGCTCTCATAAATCATTTATCACCTGTGCGAGGAGGATCGATTTCCAGAGACCTGAGTTGGATTCGGACTTTGAACTTGTCGACCTTTTCCCACACTGATTTTAGCTGAGATAAGGTGACCCGTGAGCTGTACTTGCTGAAAGGTTCTTGAAAGAGTTGAGATGTTATGCCAAGCTCTATTATTAATAGTTCCAGTGAGACCTGTAGTTGAATTCTGATGCCCGATTGACACCCGTAGTGAGTTAGCAGTCTTGATATCTGAGCTATGAAACAGTCTACTCCTGGGTTGGGGCACCCTATTCCATAGAAACCTCTATCCAATTGTCTAAGGCCTGTCGGTGCTGACCTTCTTACTCCTCCACTGGGTAGGATTTGCCAGTAAATACGTTGAAGGCACATGTTTAGGTCTTTAAGAGATGCCATGTTGTTCCCTATGGCTTATCCCACTCTTGGCCAGAATTGACAGTCCATCATATGCCACACACTTCTTCTTCCCACCTTCCCGCTAATTACTCGGTCGATCCATTCTTGGCCCTGTTGCTGCATCCGTGACAGAGCTGAAGCACTACTGCCCATTGGGCAGGTCATGGATCCCAGAGTTTTGATTGCGGATGATAGGGGGAGTTGTTCCATGGCCTCGAAGCTCCCGTCTCCATCGGGACACATATTTCCCTTTCTTGAACATTAATTTTGTTTCCGTATTTCCATGTGCCGTCCGGTCTCCAGTCGAAGGATATCAGGTAATATGAGCATTTCACTGGTTTTAGCGCCCCTCCAGTAGCAATGAGTAATTTCCCCCAGTTAATAATTGCGTCTTGTAGCCGACCATGGGCGCTTGCGATGCCTTCTTCCTTGCGCATGTCCAGATGCATGAGATCCGTGTCATCTACATAGAGCACACCGATTAGTTGTATTTCTTTCTTTGTGATGGGGGAAATGATATGGGTTCCATGACCCTTCTTTCTATGTGCGGAAATCATTGGGATGGTTGTGACTGCCCATGCTGCTGGTGAGGCTCCATTGCCCTGGCACATTCCTTGGAATTTGATGGTCTCGATGGAATTATCTGTGATGCCTCCTGCGTAATCGGAGGAGTCTCCATATCCTGTCTGCAAGTAAAAGGACATGTTTTGTATCGTAGAGAGCATTGACGCTATAGCTGGAGCAGGAACGCCGAATGCTTGGAAAATCATTGATGCCATTGGGTGAGCAATTCTAATGTAGCAGTTGTCTGCATCCACCGACACCAGTCCTGCTGGCCGATGCAATTGATGCACATTGTCATAAAACAGGATAATTGAAAGGGTTCCGTCCTCGGCAAGATGGTTTCTCTCACTGAACACTTCTTCCGGCATGAGTTCGTATCTTCTCACATTCTCCATCATTTCTATACTGAATATTCTTTTATTAGTTGCATTGAAGTCTGCTTCCATTAAAAGAATCGAGCGAAGTTTAGTGATTAAGGAGCATCCGTATATCTTTTCCAGCATAACAGAGAGGCCTTTTGCCCAACGATCGAGGACTATCCTTCTCTTCATTGATAAGGTCGAGTGGAGGGATTGAAGATAGGATATAAAAGGAGAGCGGAGGCCGGCCTTATAGTGGCCGAAGTGCTGTCCCGACAGAGAGGAGGATGTCCCTTCTTTTGCTTTACGCCAATGAACCTCCCAGACATCTCTTGAAATGGTAGAATTGACTGAATCTTTGGGAATCATGAGTCTTATTCTGGCGCATTCTTGAAGGATTTCCTTCGTTGCTTTGTCGAAACCCTCTGGGTAAGTATATGTGCCTGCCATGATAGAGGCTGCAGATGGGGAGATGGCGTTGTATCCAAACTCTCCACGTAGATTTCCCAAACACAGGGGTGCGTCTTCTGCTAAAACGATGCGCTTCCTGTGTATGTTATCCCATATCGCTTTTTCCAGCTCTGCTTTATTCGTATACTCTGTAATCGTATTGTCTGAGTTCTCTATTTGCACTTTAAAGCACGCCCCTCCCTTTAATTTGCCTAAGGCGAAGTTCATCCTTCTCCAGTATATCTTTGCTTTCTCTTTTTGGATAATTGCTAGTATCTGGCTGGCAGTCTCGTCTTCTTCCTTCTCTCTGGCCGTGTCGAGTCTGGCGTATAGATGCTTTCATCTACAGGATTCTCCGTGTTTCCAAAAGAAATCACATTTTGTCAAGCAGACTTTCAGCCGGAAATAAATCTCTCGAATTGTCAGGGATAAGGGGGCCTCGATGCCACAACGACGGGCTGTTCGTTTTAGATTTCCTTTGTTGCGTATTCATCCTGAGTGGTAGCGTAGTAGCGACTGATAGACTTGGGTTCGTCGTATCCACAGAGCGGCTTCAGGAGAGAACGGAATGCGTCCGGACTTGATTCGGTGGCAACTCTTCTCCGCGTGCGTCATGTACCGTCCGAGTTCTTCGTCGAGGGAGTTTAATCTACGTTGGAGTCCCCGCCTGGATCTGCTTTTTCTGTGGGCGTCACCTGTTTGCTCGATCAATCAATTCCAGATGATTTGTTTCTCTAGCAGTTCTGTGTATCGATTAGCCACCTCAGGGAGGTTTGTGTTCAGGCGTCTTGATACAGGCCGTATGACTTTAGGGGGAGATTCGCCAATTAGATCCCTGGTAGCCATGTCGATAATAAAAAGTCGATGATTGCCGATGCCATATCCCGACGGCATAACCGTTGCGTTGCTTATAGAAATGTCCGATGTGGCCCATACTCCATCGATTGGTTTTGAGCCACGGAAAATGTAGACCCTATCGGCTTTTGAGTAAACTCTCCCACTACCTCATGCATAGCTAGCCCGCCTGCGTCGGTGAGTTCCTTCACTATTGACTTGTTGTATATGTGTTCATTTACATCCATACACACAACTAATCGATCTCCCGCTTCTCTCCACTTCTTCAATTGTTCTATCAGGTTTTCTTTGAAAAATGTACGTGGGCACCTGTCTTCGTTTCGTGATCTGAAGTATCGGCGGTGTTGTTGGTATGTTGTTCCATTTTCAGGTTTTTTATTGTAGCACGGATTTTAACCGCAGATGACCCTCGTTTTTTTACCTCCACCGGCTATTGTCATTACAGACCACCTCCCTAGTCCTGACTCATCTTTCCCGCAGATCACCCTTGTTTTTATGCCTCCACCGGCTATTGTCATTACAGACCACCTCCCTAGTCCTGTCTCATTTTTTTTTGGTTCATCTCGTACGATGTGGTCGGAAATCGTCCCGAACATCATCACACTCGTTCCTCCTTCTTGGACTCTGCCAATATTTTCATGGATGTTGTGGCTAACCACGGACTTGACTTCTGCCTCGCCTCCTTTAAATAATTGATTGAATCCATTTATATTCAGGTCGTGGGCCATATTTAATCTGTGTTCGTTGTAGGCCACGACGTCCGCTTCTAATTTGTCGATGAGCTCGCGTGCACGATCCAGCTTCCCATTGTTACTCATCCTATTGTTGAGACCGTTCACATTCTCATATATCAGTCTGGTGATCCCTTCTCCTTTTGATCCTGGGATAGTCCCGTGGATCTTCCACACTTCGTTCGGGTCTCCGGCTTCCCATACTCTCCTACTTTCTTGTTGTTCTGTTATTGTAAACTGTTCGTTATGTTCTCTACTATCCATAAAAATTGAGGCATTAACAATACCCGTCTCGTCGATTGCCCACAATGTGAGGGGATCGTCCGGGGTGGTTAGGTTTCCGTTGCATTTCCTTGTTCTATTGGACCGTTCCTTGAGGGCATTTAACACAGATGCGTGGCATGTTGTTGCCATGCTCCCATAGCATTCTTTCCTTGTGATAGTTCCGAATTCGTCCACTACTTCAATCACATTCAGGTACTGTTCTCCTCTCCTAAATGGCGATGCCCGTCGCCTGTTGAGATGCCCCCTTGCGTTACTTCCCCTATTGGTCCTGCGCCTGGACTCGTACGACCCACTTAGCGCGTTTCGCTGTGCCCTTCCCGTGGGTAGGGAAGGGTAGCTGGTACTGACTATCCGCTGCCAGCCGCATCCTGGGGACCATCACTGTCTTCCTCATCACTCGAGGAGGTGGAAGTATTATCTTCTGTGGGCGTGGCTCTTGCCGGGAGCGGCACTGTAAAAATTCCAGGTGAGGATGCGGACTCCTCATCTGATCCCGCCAGGTTGACGGTATTGTTGGTTCTCGTCGGAGAGCCTATGCCTCCTTGAAAATGAACCATATTCTTATCGTGGACTGCCTTAACCGATCGGTCCCCTGTGAGATTATAAAGAGCCTCCAGGGGAGGGGCGGGTAGCCTTCCTTTCCCCTTTTTTGTCAAATTTAGGTCTGCAAAGGCATCTTTGAACCATGAGGCTTGAACCATTAATGTTTCGGGGCTTATGGCAGACTTGTCTTTAGGGGTAGTTAGGGTCCTTGTTTCACTGTCCCAGGAGCATAGATGTATTTCTTTAGCCTTCGTTTGGCAGCAGGATCTATGAATAAGTTCTGCAACAAATTCTTTCGGGAGACCCTGATCTCTAATATGAAGGACATATATGCGGGGAGGTTTTTATTCATCATTAGGATCATTTGTTCCGCCTCAGGAGTATGAGGGACGACGGCATGAACTGGACTTAGCGGAGCCGGCAGCTGGTGTACTTGGGCAATCAATAAGTTGCCGTCAGATATTTTAAGACTCTTTCTGAGAACCTGTCGGAGTGTCATTCGACCAATCAGTTCCTCTCCGGTTCCAGCTTCACTTGACCAAATCGGCGCGCCGAACCATTGAGATCGGTGATTCCAAAGATTTCTTCCACCACCATCGAGCATTGGTAGTTTGTGTGAGTTTGTGCGGCTTCGCATAATCTTTTTATTTCTCCTGGCATGGCTTCCTTGTCAACCACCTCCGTTACGTGGGCGTGTTTGCCCCACCAGTCGTCAACAATTTCAAATTCTTTTGCTAATTGGGTCAAACGCTTACTGTTTTTTGTAAACCTCTTGTGATATACCTTCCTATTGTTTTGTACTCTCCATTCCAATTTATTGTAGTGACTGGTGTCTTGGCCTGGAATCTTCTGAATTTGCAAGCGTATCTCCAGTGCTGGGATCGTACTGTTGCGAGGGAGATCCCACGAATCGAATTCGAGATCCCCGATCTCGTGTGATTTGGCAACCTCCTGTGCAGCGCATAGAATTGACTTGAAGTCATTGAGGATGATCTTTTTGGGGATTTGGGTGCACACATTAAACAAGCTGATAATAGTCTCGCTCTCGAAGGATTGGAGTTCTTTCACTTTCAACATTTCCCCCCCCATCCTTCCCCATTCTTGCCTAATCCTATCCATGACTTCCGTTGGGAGTTCGTCGGTAGCCATGGCCATTGTGAAATAGACCATGGGGTCTTTAAATTCATCCTCTGCGGATTTCTTTGATTTCCCCCATATCTTTTGCCGCTCGAAAGGGTTGTAACCGTTTTGGCTCGAGATCTTAAAGTACGCTCCCAGTACAGTCATGTTGATGGGTATTTTCGATGCGGGGGGAAGGGCGACGACGACGTTGTCGTCGTCGTCGACGTATCGTCGTTGTCGTCGTCGTCGACGTATCGTCCACCGCCTCCACCCTTCGAGCCCACCGTGATCACGATGAATTCCGCCATAAATCGGGGCGGATATTCCAGTTGATTGCGTTAACATATTATAGCCAATAATAAGACGAGTGTAAAGGCTATGAGTGCGTGTGCGGGGTTGTTGTGGTGAAACATCTTCAGGTAGGGTTGGGTAAATGTTTTGGTCTATGAGCCGATTGTGTTGACTTGTGGTGTTTGAGTGGTGAGTTTATTTAGTTTTGTTGTTTGCTGATCGCTAATTCCAGTGATTGTAATGCCTGACAATGGCGATGCCGGAAATAGTGGTTGTGGGTGATGTACTTAACAGCGGACCGACAAATCGGCTGAGAAGGCTTGCAATAATTTATTTAACTGAACGGTGTGTGTGTGTGTGTGTGTTAACTGAGTCATCGGTGGGGGTGGGCCGTTTCCAATACTAG